>VMDO01009334.1:0-77948 GCA_007922755.1 Pedetes capensis | reverse complement strand
CTGTTGCTGAGGGGAGTACTCTAAGAATAAAGCAAGATGAAAAAATACTGGCTGGGAGAGCTGCGTGCCTTGGCTCCATGCCTGGCCATGACCTTCCCCCAGTCCCTGTTATTGTTGTTCATAGCCCATGTTGTACTCCTTCTTCTGGTTTTATCTCAACAGCAGGTCTCGCCTGTCTGGGAATTCTTTGTTCCCAACAAATTCCAGTCCCATATCTACACATAGCCACATCTATATCTCCTACTGATTCCATTTCTCTGGAGAACCTAGACTTATACACATGGGGAGCTGGACCCTGTTGCATTCCTTTTGCCTAGCCTGAGATGATGGGTCCTTGAGGTTGGCAGAGTGAGAAGACATCCCCCAAGTCTTTTCAAGGTGTGGGGATGATGGTGTGTGTCCCTAACTAGTGGAGCACCCTCTCAGTGATGTCAGCTTAGAGCCTAGGATTTTGGCTTCTGTCCACCTCACAGGAAACCAGGCCAAAAAGAGAGGGATATGTTGTCTCATAGCTGTCCTGTCCTAGCTAATTCTCTGACTTGTCTTTTTTCTAAATACCAGTTGAGGATTCTAAAACATTTTTCTCTTTCCCTCTCATTTTGGGGTTTGTTGATCTGATTGGATCTGGAAGCCATTCTCTAGAATAATACTACTTTACATTTATGTGTGCGTATGGCACCTTACAGATGACAGCCTTGAGAGCCATATCATGCAGACGTAAAAAAGAGTGCTGGGCTCTGAATGGAGAGGAAGGGAGGTTCTCAGGCCAGCTGGGGAATGGCCTATCAAGTCACTCTCCCCTCACACAGGGCAACCTCAGATATGCTGTCTATTGCACAATTGTCTTGCTTCACAATTCAGTGCCTGAAAATCTTTGGAAGGGGAGCAGTATAGATAGGAGACTGGATCAAGAAAGATGAACCTCACAAGACCCAGCTCCACCACTAACTGGCTGTGTGGCCTTAGGCAAGACTTGAAACTTCTCTGGGCAACACCTTTCAGCTGGAACATCATCCCAGGCTCCCCTTCCTACTCTGTCCCTCACATTAAGGCACCACCATCTTCTCCTTGCAGGCAGAGAAGGGGTAGGGCTAGTGGTCTCACCCCAAACAGCAAAGCAGGATATCAATAGGGCCCCAGGCTGCTCTGGCTTGTTGACTTGGAAGCCCTCAGGGCCAGCTGGCACCTTCCTGCTTTCTCTCCTGAGCAGAAGGAGCTGAGCTGACTCTTCCTGCACTTTTGGCTCCCTCTCTGCTCTCAACCCCAACCTGAAAAGTGATTAGTCTTGGTGGCCACAAAGTTTTGGGAGGAGCACGAGCTGAAGGGCACTGGGGAAGACACACCAGGGAGGGGGCTTGCCAAGCCAGCTTCAGGGGCAGCTGGAGTAGGGCTCCCCGGGGGGGGGGGGGGAGCAGAGCCTAGAAGGGAAGTGACATTAGCTTTAAGAAGAGTAATTGAGAGGAAAACAATCTTGGCTCCTCCTCCAGCCTCGCTAAATCTTCCATCCTCCCCGGAGGCGGAGGAGGCCCAGATGTGCCCTGAAGAGAGGAAGGAGGCACCAAACCTGTGGTCCCAGGTGGACCAAGTGAGAGAGTGGAGGAAAAAGTATCCCTCGTTTAATACCACGCCCGTTCCTCCTCCCAGCCCCTAGTCAAGCCTGGACAACCTCCATATATCACCCCCTGCTCCCACTTGCCCTCATTCACTCTGGGCTGTCAGACAGGCGCGGCCACCACCCAGATTGCCCTCAGCCCAATTGGGGTGGGTGTGCAGCCCCCCCGAGAAGCCGTCTCTTCTCTGCGGAGGAGGGCTGCAGCTGGCTGCCGAGGAGAAGCAGACAGGCTGCCGGGGGAGCCCGGGCATCGGGAGGGAGTAAGCCTTTGGCAGGCGAGGGGTGTGGATCCCTCGGGGAGCCGCGGCACTCACCTGGGTCTGGACTGGCCCTCTGAGATGGGCTCTGTCTCCTCAGCGCTGGCGCGGTCCCGCAGCACCGTGGTGCAGTTGGGTTCATCGCCACCGCAGCGCGAAGTGCCGCCGGCTGCCCCCGCAGCTCGCAGAAAGCCACTTGGGCTTCCTGAAACCCAGAGGCTGGGACTTGGGCGCGGAGATACTTCCAATCCTCCCACTGCCTTTGAGGAGCTACCAGATGTACGGAGTAGGGCAGTGCGCCCAAAATTGGACAGTCCGGAGCTGTCCCCGGTGCTGAATCGTGTGGCGACTATGTCCCAACCTTGCTCTTCCCAAAGCTGCAGTCCAGAGGGTAAGTTCTCTTAAGTCTCTTAGGAATGGCGGGGAGCTCCTACTTGGAGACTTTTGCGCAGGTCTGTGGGGTTCTGTTATCTTCAGGAGGAGAAAAGAAGTCTCTAGCTCCCATCAGGAGTTTGCTTTCCTTGTTCTCTTGCCCATAACTTCTTTTCCAAGTCAAGGATTATTTCTGATTCAACAGGGGTTATTTTAGAAAGATTGTCCCTCACAGGTGCTTGAGCATAGCTGGGAAGACAGCTTACACCCTAAGGACCCGTTTCCTCAGCTTTGTACCTCTATCAGCACCATGGGGAGAGGTGTTTCTTGTTTCCACAGAAAGACAAGGACAAAAGAAGTGTTCCTTCCTATCTTCTCCAAAGGGAATTAGGTAAAGGGCAGGGAATTCCTGCTGGTCCAAGACTGAGTTCCACATGTGAAGAATGAAGCCAGCATTTGAATTAGTGTCTTCTGACAGGGACTTGGGGTGTGTGATTGGGAAAGATGTTTTTTAAGGGTAGGCAGTGTGGGAGTAGGAAAGAGTACACACAAGATTTAGAGTCAGAGGTGAATCTGAATTTTCACCTACTGCTTTCATTGTTATCTGGGGCCAGACTCTCTCCCTGTGCTTCAATTTTTTTCACCTGTGACATAGGAATAATAACAATGCTTATCTCACTAGGTAGCTGGAAAGTAGGACCAAGCACAATGAATGTAGAAGTACTTTGCAAACTATAGAAAGCTATGCAAACATTCAATATTATACCTGAACCAAATCTTTTCCTTGTATCATCTCAGGGAATAGTGAAACGTACTTTAAAAAATTTGATTTGAGATATTCAGAAGCTCAAGGCAGGTTCTATTTTATGCAAGTGGGAGTAAAGTTCCTTAGTTGGCATATGTCATTCAAACATTGCTCACATTGGAAAGGTTGCTAAATACACCTCCTGGCCCTTTGTTTCCTACACGAATCTCCATTTCATCCCAAGCAAGCCTGTGGCACTCACTGGGATTGTCTGTAGAGATTGTAAGAAGAATTTAGTAGATTAGGTGGGCAGTGTTGGTCCCTTCAAGAACAAAAGGTGAGGGAGATTGATTTACATTTTGACTCACTGAGAGGTAAGGATACATGTATGTTTATTTCCTTGAGAATTTTCTTATGAAAATATTGTTAGTCCCTTGATTTGCATTTATTTGCTTTTGTTTCATTCAAACAACATTGTCTTAATTAGAGGAGGACACATACACATTGCCTGACAAGATAGGATTTATCATTGTAAAATATGTTTTCAAGGCTGAGATTTTCTTTCTGGTTCATATGGAAAGAGAATCAAAATAGGAATAAGGACACATTTGTACAATCTTCTCTTTTAAAATGAGTACAAGCTGAGCGTCTTGGTGCTTGCCTGTAACCCAGTGACTAAGGAGGCAGAAGCAGGATTGGAGGTTCAAGGCCAGATGAAGCTTGTACAATTTAGCAAGACTATTTCTCAAAATAAAAAAGGAGGGGTCAGAGATGCAGCTCAGTGGCACAGCATTTGTGCCTAGCATGCATGAGGCCCTGATTTAAAGCCTCAGTTTGAAAAAATAGTACAAATACAGTTGCATCATCTCTATGTTATGACACTCAAAGGAAATTGTGGAGGTAAAAATGGTTGGCAAGTTGTAAATATTATTCAAGAGTAGGGCATTACTAAAGTATTAGGAGGCTTAATATTCTCTCATGTGTAGCTGGGAGAAGGACTTGCTAGCCCACTTCCAAAACAATCAGCCATTGAGAACCCTATGAATAGCAGAGAAGCACTGACAGAGTGCTGGGCATGGCACAGTGTCAGGGAGTGTTTCCTTCTGTTGTACATAGGGTTGCTATGAGTTCACTTTACTTGAAGACACCTAACAACAACAACAACAACAACAACAACATGTAGTTATATACTTAGTTTTTATACAAATGTATCATGATCTACTATAGTTATATAAGATGAAACTTGGACTTTCTTTGTGCAATTCTTCAATACTAATTTTTTATTAGTCTCACTCTGTAGCCAGGGCTGGCCTGGAACTTGCTATCTGGCCCAGTCAAACCTCAAACTCACAATGATCCTCTTGTGTCAGCCTCCTGAGTGCTGGGATTATAGGTGTGTGCCACTAGGCCCAGCTAAATACTAACTTTTTATGTGTATAATATCAGTTGAGTTACAAACATATGTATCATGAATGGCTTTACTGTGTATTTTTCCTTATTCTTTTGCTGGTGTGGACAGAAGATTAGCTATTACAATTCACACATTTATAATGCCATCAAACTGATTTCTAGAACTTTGCATTGAGTTAATTTCTGCTCTGGATTCAATAAACATACCTTGGAAATGCTTTTAATTTTAAATTTTCAATTGCACAACAATTGATCTTTTTACTCCTTCTATTTCATTTCATAAGGAATGTTTTAAATTAAAAATTACATTCTGAATTTTATATCACTTAAGATGCATATGGAACATTAGATTTCTATATTTTGTTCTTTTTAAAAGTGGTACTTGAGCTTACATCTTTGAAGTGTGATTGGTAGATAACTGAGTTGTAGATGAGGCTCATTTTTATCTTCTGTAAATATGAGGTGAATTGTCTCTAACTTTCCATCTAGGTGGTCTTTGGCTGGAACAGATTGAATTTCCCTAGAAATTCATGATATTGGGTAAAATAGCACAGAACTTGTGAATACTGGAAGCAAACTTAGCTAGGTTTGCTAAAACTTGTATTGGTCAGCTGTCATCACTGTAGCAGAAAAACCAACCCAAATAAACTTATGGGGGGAAGAAGTTTATTGGGAGCTCACAGTTAGAGAATCAGTCCATAATGGTGGCAGGGCAGGGATGGTAGTGGTGGCAGCAGGACCTCTGGCACACAACCTCATGGCATAGTGGATGAGGAACAGAGAGAGTGACTGAGACTTGAATCCAGGGTAAAAACCTCCAAAGGCCCATTCCCAGTGACATCACCTCAGCAGAATAAAACTTGCCTCCCAAAGTTCCATGACCTGCACAAATAGCGCCACCAATTGGGGATCAGATGTTAAGGCATGTAACCTTTGAGGGACACTTTATATGCAACTCATAACACTTGTGATTTATAAGCCCAACTGAACACATGCATGTACATACACATGCAGTTATGTACTAGATATTACCTTATGAGGTAGTGGGATGAATATTTTTATTATCATTTTACAGATGAAGTTATTAAGTCACAGAGAAGTTGATTAACTAGTCACATAACTAGAAAATGACAGAGCTAGAATTTAGTCCTAGGAAGTCTGAGTCTAGAAATATATGTTCATATCCACTCTGTATGTTGCTTGTCCTTGATTCTGTTTATTTCTCATTAGTTACTCCTTTAGCTTATTATTTATGTGGCTTGGGTTTAGCTCAGTTGGTAGAGTACTGCTCTGTGCTTTCAGAAGTCCTGGGTTCAATCTCCCACACTGCAAAAAATGGGAGAAGGACCTGGTAGTCCACTCCTGAAATAATCAGCCATCAAAAACCCTATAAATAGCAGAGAAACACTGACATAGTGTCAGGGAGTATTTCATTCTGTTGCAGATAGGATCACTATGAGTCAGACCCAACTCCATGGCACCTAACAACAGTTAGCTGATTATTTAGTAATGTCCTTTGAAAGTCTTTTCTTGTCTCAATTATGGTGAAACCAATGGAAAATGCTTTGGAACCAATGGAAAGTGCTGGGAGAGAGGTGTCGGAGTACTAAAGGAGAAAGAGACACCTTGGGTGTTTACTGTAGTGGTAATTAAAGCCAGGGGTTGGGATTTGGCTCAGTTGGTAGAGCGTTGCGCTGCAGTCTCTGAGGTCCCAAGTTCAATTCCCAGCACTGCAAAAATGGGAGAAGGGCCTGGTAATCCACTCCCAAGGCAATCCTGAAACAGCCATTGAAAACCCTATGAGGGTTGCTATGAGTCGGATACCGACTCAATAGCACCTAACAACAACAACAGCAACAACAGTTAAAGCCAGGGAGCTTAAGGGGAAAGTCAAACTCAGGGTCCAGTGGCAGATTTCTTTTCTTAAGGAAGTTTAAATTCTTTGAGCCTCTGAGATTTGTTTTGATTAAGGATGGTGACGCTCCCTAACTTGTGTCTCATCTTATGGTGAAGATTTAGTGACATACGGTGTCAAAGTCCAAGTGGGAACTTGGTATAAGTATGGGTGTTTTGTATGTTAGCCTCTTTTCAGAGCTTTAGGGTACTTCTGACTGGTAGAAAGGAAGAAGCTAAATCCATTTTTAGTGAAAAGCTATCTCATAATAAACAAATGGCAAAAGAAACTTTCACAGCTGTCTATTGCTTAATAATAATTTTTGTGGGACTTGGGAATTGAACTCAGGGCTCACACATTGTAAGTGCTTTCCCACAAGGCTGGACCCCAAGCCTGTTAATTTTTTTTTTTTTTTTTTTTTTTTTTTGCGATACTGGTGGTTGAACCCAGGGCCTCGTGCCTGCATGCTTTGCAAGTGCTGGACCACTGAGCTGGGTCCCCAGCCCATTTTATTGATTTTTTGAGACAGGGTCTCACTAAGTTACACAGACGGCCTCTGGCTGGTCTCGAACTTGTGATCGCCCTGTCTCTACCTCCTGAACCACTGGGATTACAGGGGTGTGCCACCACGCCAGGCTCCCATTAAAAATTAAAAAAAAAATTTTCGAGACAGGGTCTTCCTAAGTTAAGTAGCCTGCCACTGGCCTCAAACTTGTGATCATCCTGCCTCAGCCTTCTGAGTTGCTGGGATTATAGGTGTGTACCACCATGCCCAGCCTGTTGCTTAATAATCTATAGTTGATTATTAGAGGTTCCTAGGTATTATTAGAGACTACTCTGGGTGGGGAGAGGTTTTGACATTGTTGATGGAAGTGTTCTGTTTTACTTTTTTTTTGGTTAGTCATCTGTGTATTAACATTTTGGGGGCTCTTTTAACTTTTTTTCTTTTTCTTTCCTTTTTCTTTTGTCCTTCTGTTTTAACATGTGGAAAATGTGTATCCTGTAAGTGCTAAATCTCTTCCTTCCAGCTGGGTATTGAACACCAGGGCCTTGCACATACTAGGCAGGTGCTCTACCACTAAGCTACATCTCCAGTCTCTAAGTGCTGAATTTAAAGTGAAACCAGTATTTGTCAAATGGTTGTCTTGAAGCATTATCTTGTAGAATTTTTGTCTAAATCAGGGGTGTACAAACATTTGGCTTTCCTGGGCTGTATCAAGGAATTGTATAAAGGCTGTATGAAAGAATTGTCTTGGGCTGCACATAAATTATATAATATAGTGTATATGCACAATAAGATTTCCTTTTTAAAAATATGTTTATTTAAAGTTTAGAGAAATGAGAACAATAGAAAACTGTGAGGCCACTTTACTAGCTGTCCTGGGCTGCATGTAGCCCATGGGCTGTGGGGTAGACATGCCTGTTCTAAATCTTCTGCGATTCCTGATGAAATCAATCACTATTTGCCTCTAGCTGGACCCTCTTAGGTGTTAGGATTAGTGGTTTTTAGACATTAATGCTTATCAAGATCATCTGGAAGGATAACTCCAGAAGCCCATGTTGGTTGTTATGGGATAGGGCAGTGGTCTTAGTATATTAACCCATTTTCCCAGGTGATTCTTTTACTTCTGCAGTGTGTATCACAATCACCCAGAGGCTCACTAAAACACAAAACCCTGCACCTCTCCCAAATTTCTCATTCCTAAGTGGGGCAAGCAACCTGAGAAGTTTTTTGACAAATTCTTAGATACTGCTGATGCTGCTAGTCAAATGGTCACACTTTGAAAACCAGTGGCCTATAGTACAAATCAGCCTGCAGCTGTACCACTGTGGCGACTGATGCTGTCAGATCTCAGAAGCTAAGCAGGGTCAGGCCTGTTAGTACTTGGATGGGAGACCGCCTGGGAACACCAGGTACTGTAGGCTTGGGAGAAGGACTTGGCAACCCACTCCCAAAAAACAATCAGCCATTGAAAACCCTATGAATAGCAGAGAAGAACAACAATAGTGTTTTGTCTATTGTACATAGGGTCACTATGCATTGGACACCAATTTATTGGCACCTAACAACCGCAATAGTACAAATCACCCAGGAGGGCAACCAGAAGCCATGTGTGTTGTGTTAGCCACGCCCATGCTTGTTCTGAGATCTGAACAGGTGCTATGGAGAGAGATCTGGAGTGAAGATAGCTTTCACTTGCCCACACTCTTTCATCTCCCCAGCCCCTTTGCAACCACTCTCTCACCAACTTCTAAAATATCAGGAGAATTATGAGCCTTTACTAGTGAAGCTTTTAACTTGGGGTTAAATCTTTTAGGGAACTTTCAGCTGAATTAAAAGGACTGACTAATGTGAAAATAAAACAAAATGCTCTTCATTTTAAAGATCAGTGGGTGGATGAGTGCGGCAGTGACATCCCCAGTGTCTTAGTCTTCAACACTCATGCCATCTCCTAATGTGTACCCTGTTCCAAGCTAATTTAAACAGACATGAGCAGCCTTCTAAGCTCGGGCTAGTGACAGGGAATACTGATGAGAACAGATGTGCAATAGATAAGTGCTAGGCTCCTGGCTGTGACATTACCTCTGGGAACTGCCCTTCCAATGCACCTCCTCCCCACTTCCCAGGGAGGTGAGTTGGGTTCTCCGAGTCCTGTAAAGGCTGAGAAGTCTCAGAACCACCTTCCTTCGATTCTCTTTCCTGATTGGTTACTAGTTATTTTTTTCCCCAAAGTCAGCAATTTAGGACAGAGTGGAACTGCCTCCTTGGCCCTGAGCCACCAGGGGGGCATTTGCTGCTGCTGGGTAGAAGAGCTGGGGAAAAAATGCTTCCAATCTGTTCAGCACATCATGCTGTAGAAAAGTCCCCGAGGACCCTCATTGTCACTTGATCTTCAGGACAGTTTTCTGACGTGGATGGGACAGATGGCTGTATTTTTCCACTTTAATAAAGAAAGGTCATTTAAAACAACTTTTTGTTTACTATTGATGACATTCTTTATTCCAGGACACTCGCAGGCAGTTAGACTTCCAAGTGTCCTATTATTAATTCTTCTAGGCAGCCTGTGCCAGGGAAGGGGGCTCCAGAATCTTGACCTTAGAGGTTCTGATACTTCTTGGCTCCATGAACTAACATCTCTTGAGGCCATTCTCTCATCTGGGAAATGGAAAGGGTAGTGACCTCACCCAGGGTAGTTTATTCAGGTGCTTAGCACATGCCTTGGAGATGATGGTCATTTAGTAAATCTGGTTTTATAGACAGCTGCACAGCAAGTCCCACCTGCAGCTGGAGTCCCACAGCTGACACTGTGGCAGAGCTGGGATTCAGATCTGTTGGTTTCTAGTCCTGATCTCTTTCCATAAGGCCATGATGATTCTTGACTGTAAATTAAACAAGAAGTGGGGTGAAGAAGATGGGGAAGAGAAAAGGATTGGGGCCAGAGAGAGAGAGAGAGACTGAAGGTGGAGGGGAAGCAAGCAAAACCCCACAAAGCCGTCTATGTGGTATTAGAGCATTAGAGTCTTGGATCTCCTACTTCTGAGGTGAGGCTATAGACTTCCACATATTTGTGGTATCCTTGATGTTATATTATCTGTAATTTACTAAAAAATTTCAATCTGGATGATGATAATGATGTGTGTATGTGTGTGTTTATGTTAATCTGCCTGCTGAGGGTGAATAGTTCACATTAACATTCTAATCAGAAATATTGAATAAGATGTATATTGCTATATTGCCCAACCACTCCTCCAACTGCTCCAATTATGTTGTATTTAATTGTACTAAAGAGATTTAAGATCAACATAAGGGTAATTAGAAGTTTTTTTCCTTGTCACAATGAATGGTGTTTAAGATATGTCGATTGGTTAGAAATTTTGTCAGGCACTTCTGCCTTTGCATGAATCGGGTGTAAGGATCTGGCAAGTCCAGCCATACATACCTGTTCCAGTAATACCTTCTTCTGAGTCTCTGATTTGGTCTTATTAGCAGAGGATTTTGAGGCTTGATTCTTTTTTGACTGCTGAATGTTCTCTTGATATATGGCCCCACCGAGGCACACAGGGCTGGAAATGTAGTCTTTTTTTGTGTTCAGGAAGGGGAGTAGAACAGCAAATATTGTGAGCACTAGTTACATTAGCACATTTTAGAGTTGATTTTCCTCACTTTACAGCTGGGGAAAGAGGCTCATGAAGGTCAAGAGACTGGTCTGAGACCACAGAGCTAGTAAGTAACAAAACGGATTCAAACTTAAAATTGGGTGGGAGAAATGATGAATCTAAGTTAAACAAAGGGGAGCAGTGCAAGATGGACCCTAGTTCATTAAAGTGCATGCTTTTATAGTATTTTCCTAAGTGCACTTGGTAATTCCCTGCCTCAGAATTACTTGGGGTTCTTATTAAAATGTATCCTTCTGGATCCCCCCTCTATACCTAATGAATCAAAATTTCTGATAGGACCAGAAACGTGCATTTTTATACCATTCATGTGAGTCTTATTCACCTAAACTTTGAAAACTAACCCCCTGTGGTATTCACAACATACTTTTGAGAGCCTAAGTAACTTGTTAATGGATAGCATGAGATAGAACTGGAATCAAGTGAGACTATGGATGTTCAAGGGCTTTGAAACAGTATGCACATATCAGACATTGATTTGATTTTTGCAGAATAGCTGAGGTCAGGAAAATGGATTTCCACATTGGGCCACAGTTGGCAGCAAGTGGAATTAATGAGCAAATATTCCAGGAAACTGATATGGGCTCCTTTCAAACTGACTGTTCTCCAGTGTCACCTCAAATTTCAATTCCCCAAACCTGAGTAAAAGAAATGGAAAAAAATCAGCTTTAACCAGTTCTTAGTTTTAGTTTAGTTCTTAATTTTAGTTTGCCAAGTGTTTTTAAAAATAACAATGATTTAGTTTTGCATTGAATTTTCTTGTTATTTGAGTATCTATAATGTCATTTGAATCTCACCAAAAACCTTTGAGATGGCACTCTTTATGAACTCAAAGGAGTGGACTTACTAAGGTCATACAGCAGATATGTATGAGTTAGGATTAGAATCCAGGTGTCTGACCACTCAGCCTCCACCTGGAGCCCTGAACTGGGCTGTGGTTAAGCTGTTCTAAGAGAACACAAACTGCTAGGGGCCAAAAGCATGCCTGTTGGCATCTGTGTAAGCAGCAAAGGCTTGGGATTTTCCTTCTCATCCAGGGAAGAATGTGGCCAACCACTAGGTATCACTATTTCCCAGAAGGAAGCAGGTGAAACCCAGGGCTGGATAGCCATTGCCAGGAAGTTTGGGAAGTGTCTTTGGTCCCAGCTGCACTGGCAGAGGGTCTAGAAATGGCCTGTGCCTGTAATGCCTTGCATACACTGCCAGGAAGGTACAGAATTGCAGATAATCGCATCCGTGTGGAGCTAAAGGGGACCCTAAAGGCGCCCCCTGCAGCTAGAGGGAACCGCTCTTTGGTGCTCTCGCTCTTCCTTTCTAACATTTTCTCTATACTATTTTTTGAGTGCTCTTCTTAGCAAGTCTATATTACTAAATATTCTGGTGGGTACTAGAAAATTGTTAGTTTGAAGAATATATGAATTTGATGAAGTGAGGGAAAACCACTCACGATCTCAAGGTTTGCTGGAATGAACTGACAACAGACAGATCAATAGGAGAACAAGGTATACAAATTTATTGAACATGGGCAGGACAATTACCAGAGTAACCTAACGAGGACAAGAGCCTTCTATACCCGTATTCATAGGGTGGGGCAATGGGGAATGTAATTTTGAGGGGGTGCTGACTTTAGGTAAATGAATGAGCCCTCGCTCAGACAATGCTAAATGATTCTCTTTGGGAACTGAATGGGGTTAAGAGACAGACAATGAGGTGTCACTAAATCTGTCCATATGTGGTTGCATTCTTTTCTTTTCTTTTCTTTTTCTTTTTTTTTTTTTTTTTTGCGGTATTGGAGTTTGAACACAGGGCCTTGTGCTTGCATGCTTTGCAAGTGCTGTACCACTGAGCTGCATCCTCAGCCCATCTTTTTACTTCTTGAAATAGGGTCTTGCTAAGTTATGGAGACTGCCTCTGGTCTTGAACTTGCAATCGTCCTGCCTCCGCCTCCCAAGTCACTGGGTTTATAGGCATGCACCACCACGCCTGGCTGTGGTTACATTCTTTAAACATCCTTCTCATTGATAGGAGTTTAGTCCATGAAAACTCAGGGAAGGGATCGAAGATATTTGTTTTTTAGGTGGGTCTGATCTTTAAACAAAAGATTTTTCCAGCCTCTCCTGCCCTTCAAATGTCTTTAATTTTAAATACTCAGCATATCAAAGTGCTATATTGTCAAGTATTATTTTCTAAGGCCCAACAGATTAAATTAGAAGTCAAAATTCAGTGACAGGACCTTTCCTCTGTACTTTGCTCCCCAACATTTTCTCCCCCACCTTACAGATTTCAGGAGGTTTCCACCATGTGGCCATTCTCCCTGCCAGTCAGCACACTGACTCACTGTGCCCTTCTTGACCTCCCATCGTCCTAGCAGACCTCCGGGAATGGAAGGCCCAGGGAACCCAGTGGGTTGTTAGATCAGTTCATGCACAGACTATTCATTTATTCTTGATGTCATCGTGGGTTTGGCTTGTAGTCCAAGTGCTCCAAGAGTTTAGCGACCCTCCTTTACATGTTATTAAAATTACATGGCAGGGCTATTAAGAAAAAGTCTTTCCAGGCCAATCTGGCTCTTGTTTGTGACTTTACTATTGTTCCCTGGACATCAACATCCTAATAACTGCGTATCTTCTTCCAGTCCAGGAGACAAAGAACAAAAAATATAATATGAGTCATCCCACTGCAAAATAAAACCTCTGTTTAGAAAATGCTTAGTTTTGAAATGTATGTGCTGCTCTATCTTCCCATGTCTGAATCTTGTTACATAATGATGTTATTTGGAAGGCAACCAGTGATTTTTTGCCCCCTTATAGGGCCAGAGCATAGCCTGGACTGACCTAAAATTTGAAGTCCTCATTTGTGCACCATCACGTGCAGCCTTGATTGTTTTCATGATTAGAAAAGTGCTAATAAAAACCACAAGCCATTGTTTTCCATAGGAACAACAGGAGTTAGCCTTTATTGAACACTTACTGTGGGCCAGTCACTGAAGGCCTTGAACAGTATTCTTTTTTTTTTAATTGGAAATTTTTAATGTACAACTTAATGTGATTCATTCTGACGTGCATTTCATTGTGACATTTCCATATATGCATTTCATTGTACATTGCACAGATGACTTCCCCCTTACCCTCTTATGGACTTCCTCCCTACCTCCCACCCCATCAGCAATGGCCTCTCTTCTACTTGCATGTCTTTTTGTGGGACTATTTTTCTGTATACCCTTGCATCCCAATTATGATTTAAGTTCACACTTTTTTCTGTAGTGATCTATCTTTTTACATTGTCAGCAGCATTGCATGAGTAATCTAGCCCATTTGCACTATTACCATTCTTTGGTATTATTGGTATTATTATAATTATTTCCCAAACTATTAAAGTTGGGCTGTTTACTTTGAGGTCGACCTCTCTCTCATTCCTCACTCCTCGTTGGCCCTCCTCCCCCTCCTGTCTTCTCCCATCATCGGTTCCTTTTGCTAGATCCCTCCCTCCCTCTTTCCACTCCTTAAATTGTCCCTTCTCCGCTAAGTTTACATTAGCTTTTTATTATGTTCCCATTTCTGTATAGGATTTTTTTCCTTCCTTTAAATTTGATTCAGCTCCCACATATGAGTGAGAACATGTGGTATTTCTTTTTTTGGGCTTGTTTGTACTCTTTATGTTCTCTATGTACCAACACAACAGTATGGGGTAAGTGCCATGGTTACCTCCTTTTCATAGAGGGGAACACTGAGGCTTGGAGGATCAATTGAAGTCACACATCTCATGAGGGCTGGGGTGAGATTTAGACCCAGTTCTTAAGCACTGTGCTGAAATGCCTGGGACATCAAAGCTAGAGGCTGATGAAAAAATCTGGCTAACATATTGCTTCCCTGGAGAGAAACAGTATCTGAGGAAGACCATAGTGCTGTGGAAGAGGTGTTGTATACAAAAGTACATTTTATAGTTATCTTTCATTAACATTGTGGTCCTAGTAAAATCAGTAAATAAACTGAAAGATTGGCAATATTGACAATAGATAGCTTTCAAATTACTATGCTGAGTCAGATTATTTCTGTTCAGTTTAGGTTGAAGTAGAAGTAAAATAATATAAATGCAATATCAAGAAGAATGTGAGTTAAAAGAAAAAAGCTCCTAAAATATCATCTCCCAGTACAACAACTATTTTGACATTTGTTTATAACCTCTTCACTTTTTGTTTGTATATAATATGATTTTTATCCAGTTGCGATTACAGTATAAAACAATCAAAAATTTCCTTGGGAGTAATATTGTCTACTACTCACTCCAGGCAGGGCTCTGGAGTGAGACAGATGGTGTTAGAATCTAGGTTCTGCTCATTATTAACTATGTGGTCTTGAGCAAGTAGTTTAAACTCTCCAAGACTCAGATTTTCATCTGTAAAAGGAGATTTTTTCATCAGTGAAATAGTTTTGTGAGCCTAAGGATTTAGTGCAAAGCTCTCAGAGAGGTGCTGGGCACAGAGGCAGTGCTCAATAGGAGTTTTTGTTATTAGATATAGGATTTTATTAGCAGTAGTGGAGTCTTTTAAGAACAATTTCCTGACAAAAAGAGCTAAGCAACTGTCACTGCCTTAAAAAAAACAGTGGTCACTTTCTCCCTCTCTCTCTCTCTCTCTCTCTTTCAGTACTGGGAACATTGAATCCAGGACGTCCCACATACTTTGCAAGTACTCTGTGCTCTACTACTGAGCTGCACCCCAAGCCTTTTTTATTTTTGATCTTGAGACAGAGTCTCACTAAGTTGTGTGGGCTGCCTCTGGCCTAAAATCTGTGATCCTGCTGCCTCAGCCTCCTGAATCATTGGGATTACAGGCATAAGCCACGATACTTGGTGGTGGTCACTTCTAAAAGAACTCAGTTAAAGAACTAGGATCTAATTTTGCACCTACTCCTGCTGTACTCAGCTTTGCTGGGTGTTGCAGAGCCTTCTCTATCTGGTTCCTGTGCTACAGAATTGGCACTGCCAACCAGGAGGCACTTGTTCTTCTTGTTGTTGGGTGCCATCGAGTCAGTGTCCAATTCATAGTGACCCTACATACAACAGGTGAAACAGTATTGTCAGTGCTTCTCTGCTATTGATAGTGTTTTCAATGACTGATTGTTGTTAGGTGTCATTAAGTAAGGTCTGACTTATAGCGACCCTATATATAACAGAGTAAAACACTCCCCAACACTGTGCTATGCACACAATCTTTTTTATATTTAAACCCATTGTTGCAAATACTGTGTCAATCCATCTAGTTGAGGGTCTTCCTTTTTTTCATTGACCTCCCACTCTCCCAAACATTATGTCCTTCTGTAGGGATTGGTCGCTCCTGACAACATGTCCAAAATACATGAGATGCAGTCTAGCCATCCTTGCTTCCAAGGAATACTCTGGTCGCACTTCTTCTAGGACAGATCTGTTGGTTCTTTTGACAGTCCATGGTATATTGAATATTCGTCTCCAGCACGATAATTCAAAAGCATCAGTTCTTCTCCTGTCTCCCTTAGTCAATGTCTAGCTCTCACAAACATATGATGCAACTGAAAATACCATGGTGTGAATCAGGAGCACCTTTGTCTTCAATATGACACCTTTACTTTTCAATACTTTAAAGAGGTCTTTTGCAACAGTTTTACCCAAAGCAATGGGTCTTTTGGTTTCTTGACTGCTGCTTCCGTGGGTGTTGATTGTAGAAGCAAGTAAAGCAAAATCTTGGACAATTTCAACCTTTTCTCCATTTATCGTGAAGTTGCTTACTGATCTAGTTGGAAGGATTTTTTTTTTTTTTTTTGATGTTGAGGTGCAATCCCTACAGAAGGCTGTATTTTTTGATCTTCATTTGTGATTTGTCAGCACAAGAAAAGGCCTTGTGAGTGTCAGGCTTTGCTCCTGGTAGCATTTGCAGCTCATCAGAAACTGAGTCTTGGTCCTTTGGAGCATGAGGCTGTCTCAGACTACTTTGGGGCATAGAGGGTGGGAAGGCAGTTCTGTTTTAAAACATTCCTGTTCTCCTGAGCCCAGGCAGTGTGTCAGCTGGGACAGTCAGGCACAGAGTGGGTATTTGAAGCCACCTCTCCTTTGTGGTTGTTCTCCGGGCCTCTGTAGATTCACACTGGTCGGTGGTTGCCCCTCTTTCTCTTTCAGGGTCAACCCTCCACAGCTCTTCCTTGTTGGCTTTTCCTCCTCCCTGTAAGACCTGTTCTGGTAAAGAGAGGTGTGTTCTGAATGTGTACTATTTCAACCTGACCTCCCCACACACTTCATTTTTCTGAAGATTGTATGTAGACCTCCAGCCAACCCTGAGCCCTTCCCTGGCTCTCACCTGCCCCACTTCCTGATGCCTCACTGAGCTTCCTCCTGGCTTTCACCCCATCCCACCTCCCCTCATGCTCTGGAGAGAACGGAGGCTAGGTACAGGTTAGCAATGAGTGGGTGGCAGGGCATGAGGCAAGCTGATGATATTGGATGTATTGTCTAATGACAAATTTTAAAAATCCAACTGTAAACAACTGGCCACATCAAACCACCCTGTCAACATGGCTGCCAGAATGCCCTGAGTGATCTGTTTCTTAGCGGGGAGTAACTTCTTGGTGAAATCCTCCAAGATTATATTTCAAGTTTCCTGGGGTGATGGGGACATCTCCCTCCCTTTCCAGGCCACACGCCCCAGGCAAGGAGTGTCCAGAGGCCCTCATCCTACTTCTGAGAATAAATGTCCAGGTCATCCTGAAGCATACGGTGAGCCTCTATGTCCCACAGGGAGCCAGAAAGAACTTTCTGCTTTAGATTGAAGGTACCCAATGTGTCCTGCCAGTGAGGACCAGGTCCCTTCTTTACATCTCAGCGCCTGGCCCAGTATCTGCCCAAGGGCCTCTGACCAACTCCCAGGCACTGACTGAAGGCATGGTCAAGTCACATCCCTTCAGGGAGGCTGCTGGGAGTGGGGGAGGCGTGGGGAAATCGGGAATGTGCTGGCCTGGCACCTGGTGCCTTCTGCACTCTTCCCTTCCCTAAGAACCAGCTCTGCCCAACTGGGGTGGAGGGGCTTCATCTCCTACAGGGGTTTTTACTGACTGCATGGCCCTGGAGAGGAGGAGGCTGTGAGTGAGCCAGCCAGAGTTCTTACTTTTTCCACTCTGTCACTTTTTCCACAGCCATGCTATTTGTGGGCTCTCCAGGGGGAAGGAATAAGGCAGCTCCTCATTCCCCAGCTGATCTCCAGTCTTTTTGCTTTGCCTGGGGTTCTGGCTCCTTAGGGTTGGGAGAGGAAGGTGGGTAAGAATGGCAAGTGAGTGGGGCCCCCACGTCCCCTGGTGTACCCCATGCTGCTTCTACAACTACCCCCCAATAGGATGACCCTGCATAATGGAGGTCCTGTTTTTCCCCTTTGAGAAGATTCTTCAGAAATGCCTATTTTTTGTGGTTTACTTGAATATACAAACTTCGAAGGAACTAGAAAAAAATCACAAGTGTACTTTTAGTGTTTATTACGTTTGTTACAAATATTTTTAGAAATTTCAAGTTGCATAAAATACATTAATTTTCCATTTGTGTGTTCCATAAAACATGAATTTTTTACAAGCATTTTAATCACTAGTATCATTGTCTTCTGAGGGCTAGGGTTTAGCTCAGTTGGTAGAGTACTGCTCTGCAATCTCTGAAGTCCTGAGTTTGATTACCAGCACTGCAAAAATGGAAGAAGGATGTGGCAATTCCCTCCCGAGGCAATCCTGAAACAATCAGCCACTGAAAACCCTATAAGAGTCACTGTAAATTGGACACAACTTGATGCCACCTAACAACAACAACATCGCTGTCTTCACTACAACCATTTTTAAGTCATTTTTACCTGTGTCTAAATTGTTTGTATTACAGCATTGTTTGTATTACAGCACTGTTAAAAATGCTATCACTGGAAATTTTACAAGGCAAGATTATTTAGGTATCAGCCACTCTGATTTGTCCCTCCCCTTTTTGTGAAGTCTGAGTTTTAGTCCCTGAAGTAGGAGAGATTTGATGAGAACTCAGTTATAAGGTGAGTCTCTCTTTTCTGAGGGCTGATTTTGTACACATACACATACTTCTCCCTCAATATTTAGGTGAAGGCAACATTGTTGTTGTTGCTGGGTGCCATCCAGTCGGTATCTGACTCATAGTGACCCTCATAGGGTTTTCAATGACAGACTGTTTCAGGATTGCCTTGGGAGTGGATTGCCAGTTTCTTCTCCCATTTTTGTGGTGCTGGGAATTGAACTCGGGACTTCAGAGACTAAAGCACAGCGCTCTACCAACTGAACTAAATCCCAGCCCCCAAATGCAACATTAGTGAATCTTTATATCTGGAAGGACCTCTGGTAGTGAGTAGACACCAACTTCTTTTAGTATTTCAGTGTGAGTAGAAAATAAAATAATATAAAATAATTTATAAAATCATATCAAATATAACAAATATATTAGTACATATGATATAACATTATTTGGTGCTATCAAGGTGGGTCCAACTCATAGCAACCCTCATAGGGTTTTCAATGGCTGATTGTTTTGGGATTGCCTTGGGAGTGGATTGCCATGTCCTTCTCCCATTGGTCCTGAGGATCAAACCCAGCACCTCAGAGAGCTCAGAGCAGCACTCTACCAACTGAGCTAACCCCAGCACTATAATATAACATTAAGTATATTCTATATTATATTATATATATATTATATATATTATATATATATAATCATATATTATCATGTAATACATTATTACATATGATTATATGCCATATTAAATATACCATTACATATTACATAAGTATAATAAAATATTATATGTTGTTGTTAGGTGCCATCGAGTTGGTATCTGACTCGTAGTGACTCTACATAAAACAGGCAAAACAGTACTATTACTGCTTCTCTGCTATTCATAGGGTTTTCAATGGCTAATTGTTTTTTGGGAGTGGGCTGCCAGGTCCTTCTCCCAAGCCCACAGTGCCTGGTGTTCCCAGGCAGTCTCCCATCCAAGTACTAACCAGGCCTGACCCTGCTTAGCTTCTGAGATCTGATGAGATTGGATGCAACAGTGGTATAGCTGCAGGCAAAATATTATATAGTAATATATAAAATAATATAATATAATTCAGACTTGTGGCAAAAATGTCAAGCAATGTGGACTAGTACAAAGAATAAAGCACTGATAAACTCACCAGGCAAAGATAGGTATTGTGAACACTTTGATGAACATTCTGCCAAGCACCTCTTGAGTTCTGGGATTGTAGGTGTGCACCACCAGGCCCAGTCTGCCAAACATCTCTCCAGGCCAATATACACATACACATATACATTTTGTATAAGCGAGATCATATGATATATAATAATGTAGTATCACTTTTATTTGGTGGGCATTTTTTTATCTAAATATGCTGTAGTTATATATCATTATTTTAATGGATGATTTTCTGTGTACCTAGTACAATTTATCCTTCGATCCTAATGAATGTATTATGGGACTGTTTCCAGCTTTCTATATGATAAATAATTCTATAATAAATATCCATAAATTCTGAGTTATAGTTTAAAAGAAGTTATCTAATCTTACCTAGGGCTGGGATTTAGCTCAGTTGGTAGAGCGCTGCGCTACAGTCTCTGAGGTCCCGAGTTCAATTCCCAGCACCGCAAAAATGGGAGAAGGACCTGGCAATCCACTCCCAAGTCAATCCCGAAACAGTCTGCCAGTGAAAACCCTATGAGGGTCACTATGAGTCGGATGCCGACTCGACGGCATCTAACAACAACAACAACAATCTTACCTAAGGTTATAAAGCAGTTCTCCTATGTTTTCTCTAAGTTTTTTTAACTTTTATTTTTGTCAGGTATGGTAAAATATAAAGAGCATAAAATTTACTGTCTCAACCACTTTTAAATGTACAGTTCAGTGACACTGAGTACATTCACATTATTGTGCAAGTATCACTGCTATCCCAGAACAGAATTTTCATCTTGCTAAACTGAAACTCTATACCCATCAAATGCTAAGATCTCATTTCCCCTCCTTGACGTTCCTGGCAACCATTATTCTACTTTTCTCTGTAAATTTGCTTACTCTACATCCTGCACAGAAGTGCAATCACATAGTATTTGCCCTCTCATGACTATTATTTTGCTCAATATAGTGTTGGCAAGGTTTATCCATATTGTAGAGTGTCTGAATTTTTCTAGTATTAAAAAAAACATGTGAAAAGACTTCCAGTTTAAGATGGCAGACTAAAGGCAGCCTCTGTGTGACATGGTAAAACAAAGAAGTTAGAATAGGAAGGAATGGAATCTTTTCCATAGAAAGAAGGTCTGGAGAAGCACAGAAACCACAAAGGAGACTGTTAGATGGTACCAGGTAGGAGAATGGAGCTGAACAGCGAGAAAGACTGATCAGGACACATCTGCAGATACAGCTTCCCATAGTGGAGGAGAAACAGAGCCCTCATCTAGAGGTAAGCCAGACAGCCCTGATGGTCAGCTGGCAGTCCCACAGGACAAGCCCACAGTCATTGAAGCCCTTGAACTCTTCCAGGGACTTGCTGAGACAGTGGCTTTCCCTGACTGAGGGGTTCAACATTAGAGAAGTAACTTTCATTCCCATGCTCCATGTCTTGGAGGGCTTTTACCCAGTGGTATCTTGAGAGGGAACCTATGCTGTGAGACTGAGATACCCAGGGAGCCTGAAAATAAAGAATTGTCACACACCACAGACTCAGCATGCTATATACCTGCAGCAGGCAGTTGCAGTGAGTGGGAAGAGAGGACATTGACACACTGAGAGGTTCAGGTAGCAAGAAGCTTGGGAAAGTTGCTCAGAAGGAAGCCTCACCTGCTGGGGAGAGAAGATGCTTCCATTTACTGAGGGGAACTAGGGAGAATGTCAACTTGTGGTCAGATAAAAAGACTCTATCCTTAACTGACCACTACCTCCATCTAACAACCTCCAAGGAAGAAGCTTCTCCAGTCCTCCTCCTCTTCCTTCTCCTCCTCCCCCTCCTGCTCTTCCTCCTCTTCTTCTTCTCCTTCTCCTTCTCCTTCTCTTCTCCTCCTTTCATTTTTTTTCTTGCTCTGCTGGAGTAATTGCTGTGCCATGGTATAGTGTCTTCAGCTTTTTTCTTATTTTCGCTTGGAGACAACATCACATTGAATTGCATAGGCTGCCTCTGACTTGGGGCTCAAGATCCTCCTGCCTCAGCTCCAAAGATGCTGCAGTTTCAGGGGAACAAGTTGGTGTCTGTTCCCCCCATACATCCATATCTATATCTATATCTATATCTATATCTATGGACGAAGGACCCAGCAATCCACTCCCAAGAAACAATCAGCCATTGAAAACCCTATGAATAGCAGAGAAACATGATAATAGTGTTTTGCCTGTTGTACATGGGGTTGCTATGAGTCAGACACTGACTTGATGGCACCTAACAACACCAACAATACACACACACACACACACACACACACACATATATACACATATATACATATACATATATATATTTACATGTACATATTATATATAGATTATGTATATTGCACATTTTCATTGTTAATTTTCATTTCCTCACTTCCCTTCTTAATGCAAATTTATCTTTTTAATTGTTTAGTTTTATTCTATCCTTTTTGGACTGCCTGCTGTTTTCTGTATCTCTCTTTTTCTATTTACTATACTTTAAATCTTTTAGGCTTACTACTTCTTATTGCTCTACTTATGTTTATCTAATCCTGTTTATATATCCTTTTTTTCATTGTGTAATCATTTCTTTTCATCTTTAGCTCCTTTCCTCCCTCTTCCTAACATTCATTTCCTTTTGAGATCTTCTTTTTCCTTTCTTTTACTTTACCTTTGAGATATCCTCCTATCTCCACTTTCTCTGCCCCTCTTCTTACTTCAGGCAAATACGATTTATACTTTCATCTTAAGTATTTTGTAACTTCATACTTACTCTTATTGCATTTCTCTGTGCTATGAGCATTGGTGGTACAGCAGTTGGCATTATATGATTTTAAATGTGTTTCTATGTCTGGTTTGGTTGAGTATTGTACCTGTTATAAGGGTATGTATTCCTTTTTTGGAATGGCACTTGAAGTTGTGATCTCAAGGGAAGATGGCTCAGTCAGAAGACCCACAAATAAAATGGGAAGTGATATCCACCCCTATAGCTGCACAAATCACAAACTCAAGCAACATGGAAAAGCAAGGCATCACATCTCCAAAGACTAAGAATTTTTAACCACTGAATCCAAGGATACTGAAACAGTTGAAATGTCAGACAAAGAATTTAAAAGTTTACTTGTAAAAATGAGTAATGACTTCAAAGAGGATACAAACAAGCAAATGAATGAAGTAAGAGGGTCTATACAGGATTTAGACCAGAAGGTCAACAATGTAGAAGACAAAGTCAGCAAAATGGGTGAGAAATTCATCAAGGAAAATGAGATTTTGAAAAGAAAAACTAAACAAATGTTTGAAATGAAGAACTCAATAAATGAAATAAACATACCGGAAAGCTGTATTCACAAGGTTCTGTGACAAATTCAAGAGATGGACAGCCAAGAATGTGTATGAGCTTTGGCTGAGAGCTGCTAAGGCTCTCTCTTAGCCTCCTCATATCTAAACTTTATTTCTTAGTAACAAATTACAGAACAGAAAAAAAAAATGTATGAACTTTTTTAACCTGGTCATTGTTTCTCTAATCTCTTTCTCTTAACAATTGGAGGTCAGATTAGGGCAGGGAAGACTCTCCGGCCATTGCTTCTAAATCCCAAGAGATAATCGATAAGTGGCCTTCCAGGAACCAGGACATCAGTTAGTGTTTTCAGAAACTCATTTTACTGCATGCACCAGCAAGCCTTTGTAATGTTTAACAAAGGACACAGTGAACAGGTGGGCATCTTGGCCTTTCTAGGCAGCGCTGCCTCTCCTGATGGCTTCTCCATGACTGTGCCTGTTTTAAGTTGTCTCTCTGCTTATAAGAGATCATACCTGTCATCAGCAATCAGCCCTCCTGAGAGCCAAACAGGGTGAAGGGAGATGAATTCACTGTAACATATTTGAGGGTGCAGCATTTAGAGGTAACACCTGCTGGCCTCTCTACGACTGTGCCTGTCTTAGGTTGTCTCTCTGCTTATCAGAGCTCTTACCCATCATCAGCAATCGCCTTCCTGAGAGCCAAACAGGGTGAAGGGAGATATATTCATTGTAACATATTTGGGGGGGGGTTCATCATTTAGAGGTGACAGAAAACAACATCAGTAGACTAGATATAGCAAAAGATAAAATATCAGGGATGGAAGATAAAGGTTGAGGAAATACTACATTCAGATATCAACAAAGAAAAAAATTAAAAGAACATGACCACAATTTTCAAGAACTTTGGGACATGATCAAGAGACCAAATCTAAGGATCTATGGCATAGAAGGAGTTGAGATCAAAGCTAAAGGTACAGAAAACTTATTTAGTGAAATTACAGCAGAAAATTTCCCAAATCTAGGAAAAGAAATGGACATTCAATCACAAGAGGCATTTAGAACACCAAACAGACCTGACCAGAGAAGAATCGCCCCATGGCACATAATAATAAAAATGCCAAGATTACAGAACAAAAAAACAATATTAAAAGCTGCAAGAGAAAGATGCCAACTCACCTAGCAAGGAAAACCCATCAGAATTACATCAGACCTCTCAGCACAAACCCTAAATTTTAGGAAAGGATGGAAAGATATTGTTCAAGCCCTGAAATTAAATAATTGCTGACCAAGATTATTATGTCCAGCAAAGTTATGAAACGCACCCCAATGGAATACATGATCACTAAGACAGTACTGCAGAAGATACTTAAAGGACTCCTGCACACATAGGAGGAAGAAAGACAGTCTTCACCATGGGAGCACAGGGAAGAATAAACTTCATGGGAGGAACAGACAAAAAAAAAAAGAAAAAGAAAAGAAAAGAGAAGAAAGAATCAGTTATGTCTAACTCAAAACACCTGCAAACCCAGAGTATAAATAAGGGAGAAAGAAAAGAATGAATAGTATATGAACCAACCAGGAAAATACTCAACACAACAACTAGCAAACCTCTGTCATTAATAGCCCTAAATATGTCATTGTTGTTGTTAGCTACCATTGATTTGGTATCCGACTCATTGTGACCTTATGTACAATAGGCAAAATACTTTGTCAGTGCTTCTCTGCTATTCATAGGGTTTTCAATGGTGGATTGAGTTTTGGGAGCGTGTTACTGGGTCCTTCTCCCAAGCCTAAAGTATCTGGTGTTCCCAGGTGGTTTCCCATCCAAGTACTAACCAGGCCCAACCCTGCTTAGCTTCTGAGATCTGACAAGATTGGATGCCACAGTGCTACAGCTGCAGGCCAACCCTAACTATAAATGGTCATAATTCTCCAAAGAAAATAGATTAGTTGACTGGATTAAAAAACAAGATCAAACAATTTGTTGTCTGCAAGAAACATGTCTTACTGGCAAGGATATCCATTGACTGAAAAGGAGAGGTTGGAAATTAATATACCAAGCACCTGAAAGAAAAAAAAGGAGGAGTATCCATCCTTATGCCAGACAATGTAGATTTCAAGTTAAAACAAATCTAAGGAGACAAAGAATGTCACTATATATTAATAAAGGGAACAATTGACCAAGAAATTATAGCAATTGTCAATATATATGCACTGAACATTGATGCATCCAACTTCATTAAAAAATACTACTGGACTTAAAGGGACAGATAGATCTAGATAAAATAATGGTAGGAGATTTCAGCACCCCAGTCTCATCAATAGAGAGAACATTCAGAGAAAAAATCAACAAAGAAACCTTCAGAGTTAAACACCATAATAGATCAAATGGACTTAATAGACATCTACAGAATATTCCATCCAAATGCTACAGAGTACATATTCTTCGCAGCAGTCCATGGAACTTTCTCTAAAATAGGTCACATTTTAGGCCATAAATCAAGTCTTAACAATATAAAAAAATAGAAATAATTTCATGTATCTTATCAGACCATAATGGAATAAAACTAGAAATGAATAGCAAGCGAAATTACAGAAACTATACGAATATATGGAGAATGAACAATACACTCTTAAATGACCAAAGAGTACTTGAAAAAATCAGAGAGGAAATGAAAAAATTCTTAGAATCAAATGAAAATGAAAATTCAATCTACCTGAACATTTAGGAAACAGCAAAGGCAGTTCTAAAAGGAAAGTTTATAGCAATGAGTGCCTACATTAAAAAATTAGAGTGAGTTCAAACAAATAACTTAATGATGCACATCAAGCTCTTAGAAAAAGAAGACCAAAAACCCAAAACCAGTAGATTGAAAGAAATAATAAAGATCAGAGCAGAAATTAATGATATGGAGACTAAAAGAACAATAAAAAGAATTGAGGAAACAAAGAGCTGCTTCTTTGAAAAGATAAACAAGATTGATAAAACCCTTAGCCATACTAACCAAAGAAAAGAGAAAGAAAACTCAAATTAAGAAAATTAGAGATGTAAAAGGGAACATTACAAAACACACCAATGAAATCCAGAGAATCATTAGAGAATACTTTGAAAAATTACATAAAAAAACTGGAAAACTTAGATGAGATGGATAAATTCCTAGACACATATGACCTGCCAAAATTAAAACAAAATGATATAAACAACTTAAATAGATTTATAATGAGCTGAAAGAACAAAGCAGTAATAAGAGTCTCCAAACAACGAAAAGCCTAGGACCAGATAGTTTCACTGATGAATTCTACAAGAACTTTAAAGAGGAATTAACACCAATGCTCCTCAAATTATCCCACAAAATACAAATGGAAGGAACACTACAACACTCATTCTATGAAGTCAGTATTACCCTGGTAGGAAAACCAGATAAGGATACATTAAAAAATGAAAACTACAGACCAATATCCCTGATGAACTTAGATGCAAAAATCCTTAATAAAGTACTTGCAAATTGACTTCAACAACACATTGAAAAGATCATACATTATGATCAAGTTGGTTTCATTCCAGAGACACAAAACTGGTTAAACATATGCAAGAAAATAAATGTAATACATTATATCAATAGACTCAGAAACAAAAACCATATGATCCTATCAACAGATGCAAGAAAGGCCTTTGACAAAGTTCAACATACTTTTATGATAAAATCCTTGAAGAAACTAGGAATTGATGAAACATGCCTCAACATAACAAAAGTCATATATGAAAAACCTATAGCCAACATCATACTAAATGGGGAAAAACTGAAAGCATTTCCCCTAACATCAGGAACAAGATAAAGGGGTCCACTGTCTCCAGTGCTATTAAATGTAGTAATTGAACTATTAGCCACAGCAATAAGAGAAAGAAAAAGAGGGATCTAAATAGGAAAGGAAGAAGTCAAATTATTCCTATTTTCAGGTGACTTCAGGTGATCCTATACTTAAAAGACCCTAATGGCTCCACTAGAAAACTTCTTAGAGCTGACAAACACAGCAAAGTAGCAGGATACAAAACCAATGTACATAAATCAGTAGCTTTTCTGTGTACTAATCCTGACCAGGCAGAGAAAGAAACCAGGAAAACAATCCCATTCACAATAGCTTCAAAACAAATCAAATACCTGGGAATAAACCTAACCAAGGAGGTGAAAGCCCTCTACATTGAAAACTTTAAAACATTAAAGAATGAGATGGAATAAGACACCAGAAGGTGGGAAGATCTCCCATGCTCATGGACTGGAAGAATTAATATTGTAAAAATGGCTATATTACCCAAAACAATCTACAAATTTAATGCAATCCCCATCAAAATCCCAGTGACATTTTTCACAGAAATAGAGAAAACAATCCTAAAATTCACATGGAAGCACAAATGACACCAAATTACTAAAACAATCCTGAGCAGAAAGAACAATGCAGGAGGCATCACCATGCCTGCTTTCAAATTATACTACAAAGCTATAGTAACAAAAACTCTGTAATACTGGCACAACAACAGATAAGTAGACCAGTTGAACAGAATGGAGGATCCAGAAATAAACCTACACATCTAGGTTGTTGTTAGGTACCCCTGAGTCCTGTCTGACTCATAGTGACCCTCATAGGGCTTTCAATGGCTGACTGTTTCTGGATTGCTTCTGGAGTGGATAGCTTCCATGCAGCTATAGCCACCTGATATTTGACAAAGGTGCCAAAAATATAAATTAGAAAAAAGACACTCTCTTCAACAAACGGTGCAGAGAGAACTGGATATCCTCATGCGGAAGACTAAAACTAGATCCCTCTCTCTCACCTTCTACAAAAATCAGTTCAAGATAGATCAAAGACCTTAATGTAAAATCTGAAATTTTGAAACTGCTAGAGGAAGACACTTCAAGACTTAAGCTTAGGCAAGGACTTTCTGAATAGGACTCCAAAAGCACAGGAAACAATAGCAAGAATTGACAAATGGGATTACATTAAATTAAAAAGCTTTTGAACTGCAAAGGACACAATTATCAGAGTGAAGAGACAACCTACAGAATGGGAGAAAATCTTTGCAATCTATACATCAGACAGGGGATTAGTATCTAGAATATATAAAGAGCTCATTGTGCTTCCCAAGTCCACTCAACCTCCATCCCCATATACAAGCACTGTTCTGATCCCCCTATTAGTTTTACCTCTTCTAGAATTTTCTATAAAGCTTATAGCACAAATGATAATGTTTAAACTTTCTATCATACCACATGTTTTTGAGATGCATCTCTATTGATATGTTTCAATAATTCATTCTTTGAATTGCTGAGTAATATTCTATTGAATGATTATACAGCAGCTTGTTCATCCTCTGCTCTTTTTCTGAGTTTGTTTTGTTTTCATTTAATTTGATTTGGAGACTATCTTAGTGCACTGTGTGAGGTAAGGGTTCAACTTTGTTTTTCCAGATGGGTTTCCATTTGTCTCCAGAGTTTTTTTTTTTTTAATTAAGATGGTCATTTTTATTCCACTGACTTGAGATGTCAGCTTCACCATACACAAGCTTCCTCTTATGTACTCAAACCTGTTTCTAGATTGTGTATTCTGTTTCACTAGTATGTGTATCAGACAGGTTCCTGAGAAGAGACAGAATTGTGCTCAATGGTTCAAAGAGTGAGACTTTAATGAAGGTGTAACTACAGTTAAGGGAACCTAGAAGAGATGTGGAAGCCTCCAGAGACTAGCCATATGTACACACAGAGGTCTGAAGGAACAAGGGGAGGAAACAGTGTCCTCCGGCCTGTCAAGGCTGGAACCTCGACAGGGGCACCCAGCCACAGCTATCGTGTGTGGGGTAGAGCTACTGCAGTGAGGGAGGAGCAAGGAAGCCCTTTCCCACAGTCCTTTCTTCCCCAGTCTCTCGTCTCCCACCAGCGCCCTCCATTGGCTGAACCCACAAGAAGCAGATATAAAGGTCACAGAGTGAAGCATAGGAGGGCACAGAATGATGGACACCAGTAATGGCAAGTGGAGGAGCCAGGGCACAGGCTGCCTGTCTGCCCCCCACAACATGGCTCTGGTTACTGAAGCTTTAGTGAGGCCACCTCCATCTAGTCACTTCCTCAGAGATTTGCCGGCTATACTTGCTTGTTTGATTTTCCATATGAATATTAGCATCAATTTGGCTAGTTAAAAATACAACAGAAATAAAACCCATTTGCTGATATTTTTATTTGGTTAGCAGTAAATTTATATAATCATATATAACTTAACCACGGGGATATGTTCTGTGAGGTACATCATTAGGGGGTTTTGTCATTGTCTTAATATCATACAGTGTACTTACATAAGCCTGCCCCCCTAAACAAAACCAATCAGCCATTGAAAACCCTATGAATAGCAGAGAAACACTAACAATACTGTTTTACCTGTTGTATATAGGGTTACTATGAGTTGAACACTGACTTGACAGCACCTAACAAAAACAACAAATGGGTAGCCTACTTAACACCAAGACTGTATGGGGCCACAATGGCATACGCAGTCCGTACTTAATGGAAACACGGTAATGTGGCACATGACCACATAGTAACTCAGGAGAAAATTGATGTCTTGATGTTGAGTTGTCCTCTGAATGTCTTTATATTTGTATTTGTTCAAGTGGCTTTTTTCTTGTATATGTTTCAGTAATATTGATAGTTTTCTCAATATAAGTTTTATATATTTCGTTTTAAGTTTATCCCAGGGGATTTGTTACGACTATTATTTTAAATGGAACATTTTCTCTTATATTGTTTAACTGATTTTATTTGGTATAAAAGAAAGTGGTTTGTACTTATTTATTTATTTAGCAGTTCTCTGGCTTAACCCAGGGCTTCACACATGCTAGATAAGCATTTTACCACTGAGCTGCGCCCTGAGCCTCCTTTTTCTTTTTTATTTTGAGACAGTGTCTTGCTAAGTTGCCCAGACTGCCTCTGGCCTTGGATTCATGATCCTCCTGGCTCAGCCTCCTGAGTTTCTGGGATTACAGGTGTGTGGCACCATGCCCAGTTCTGGATTTTAAAAAGTATTTGAAGTTGATTTTGTACTTCTCTACCCAACTGAATTTTCCTATTGTTTGTAATAGTTTTTTGTCTATTATCTTTGGGTTTCCACATATATAACTATGCCATAGTAATAGTTTTACATTGTATTTCCAGTAATATGCTTCTCATTTCTTGCTCTTGTCTAGTTATAAGTATATTCATATTATCTCTGGGACCAGGTTGACTAGAAATGGCAAGAGTAAGCCTTTTTGTTTCTGACTTTATCAGAATGGCATGTGTGTGCATGCATATATACATACACATAAATCTAGAAAAGAATATGTATTATGTTAAGGAGTGTAGTATTATGGTTATGATATACATGTGAATATATGTGCATGCATATATGTGCCAATATATTTATTATATATGCTTATATGTTATATATAAGGAATTATTCAAAGATGCACACTTTTTAACTTTTGAATTTTTTTGAGGTGCTAGGGATTGAATCCATAGCCTTACACATGCTAGACAAGTGCTTTAGCATTGCACTATGTCCCCAAATATAGGGGTTGAAGTTTGTGAAATGTTCTTTCTGCCTCTAAGGAATCAGTGTGACTTTTCTCCTTAGATCAATAAATATGAATAATCAATAGATTTCCCAGTATTTTACTATCCCTGTCTTTCTAGAGTCAACTTTACTTGCATATGACACATTATTGTTTTAATGTGCTCTTGCATTCTGTTGGTTAATATTTTATTTAGGATTTTTGTATTGACAATCTTAAGTGAGACTGGGCTTCAGTGTTTATTGTGCATGAAATATTTATCAGGTTTTTAAAATTAATGTAATCCTCCCCTAATACAGATAACTTAGAAGTTTTTCTTTTTTCCCTATAAGCTAGAAAAGCATAAAACCCATTGAAACTATCTGCTTATTGATTCACTGATTGATTTTTTAATTTGAGACAAGGTCTCACTATATGGGCTTGGCTGGCCTGGAACTTGTTATGTAGGGTGGCTGTGAATTTGTGGCAGTTCTCCTGCCTCAGACTCCTGAGTACTGCGGTTACAGTTGTTCACTGAGCTAAGCTAATGCACTGCTCTTTCAAAGTTTGAATAATCCTGTCAAGAAAACTTGAGGCCTGGTGCTTTTTTGGGATGCAGTGTTTTGGTGACTTCCTTTCTTTCTTCTCCAGAAACTAGACCACTTAGACTTTTGGTTTCTTATAAGAAACTTTAGGCAAATTCTATTTTCCTAGAAAATTGTCCATTGCATTCACATTTTAAAATTTGTTAATTTGGAGTTGAGCAGTCTTTTATGCTTGTTTTAATTTTATTTAATGTTTAAGCAAGATAGGCTCCAGCTCCCCTACCACATATGCATGTGAGAGTGGGCTGCACACATTCCTCCTAGTCACCCCAAGTTTCTGGATTCTGTGTTCTGCTGTGCTGGTCATTTCTTCCCTCCACTTCTTGTCACGTGCACAGCACACCACACCACGGCAGTCTCTTTGGATACCACCCCATTCCACCATTCCCCAAAGTGACACTGATCCAAGACTGTGGGTATAGTTGCACTTTATGGATGTTTTAGGACAGAGGAGGTAGGTGACATAAAGCTAAGTGCAACCAACAACTTAATTGTTCCTTCCTTCCTTCCTTCCTTCCTTTCTTCCTTCCTTTTTTTCCTTTCTATTTCACAGGGTCTATATGTAGTCCAGGCTGGCCTTGAACATGGGATCCTCCTGCCTCAGCCCCCTGAGTGCTGAGATTACAGGTCTGTGCCATTGCACCTGGCTCAACAACTTAAAGTAGCACATTAAACCAGTTCTTTGCATCATGTGGTCTCTCAGTGTACTGCTTGCTGCTTTACTTTTTCCTTTTCCTCACCTAGTATCATTTTCCCTATCCTTCAAATTTTTTCGTATGGAGAGTTTTCTAGTTCTCCTAGCCTTACCTCTTCCCCTCTACCTGATATTCTGGAGCTTATCTTTCCACAATTAAATGCAATGAAACCCAACAATAATGGTGCCATGGGATGGTGAAATTCAGATTCAATACAGCTGTTTTTAAATTCCAGTCACTTGTGTGGATGGAGGAGAGTGGCAAGGTGCGGAAGAGACTCCTTTGCCATTACTTAGAATGTTCTCGCCTTAACATAAAGTGTTCCTGATTCTCGTTAGGTCACCATCTGTCTTCCAGTGGGAGGATGCCACAGCCCTGCCCTGCCATCCAGCCAGCCAGGTACAGAGGTGGAGCCCTGTGCGATCCTGACCCTTTGCTTCCTCTTCCTACCCAGGTTATACTCACCCAATGCAAAGTTCTGACCAGAGGTCATATCTCCCTGCCTCCCTGCCTCCCTGGCTCAGTTGAGAAAAAACAAATAGCTCCCAGGAGCACCCTCACAGCCACATGTGCTTGCACTCTGTACAGTAATTGAAAATTCTTCTGGAAAATATTGCTCCTATTAACCTCATGATAATACAACTTCAGCATTTTATACCATTGGATTTTCTGGATTCTACTTTTTGTACTATGGAGGAGTTTTATTGTAAATATCAATATGTTTTGCTGAGCAAGAGGAAGTCTGCAGCCAGGTTTGTATAGCATTTTTCTTCCCTTCTCTTGTACTGGATACAGAGGTCATCAATGACACCTGGGCAAAATCAGTGTCCTCCTCCTCACTGTCCACACTCTGGTTTGTTTTGGAAGATTTTACTTATTTTCCCCACCACTCTGGGGCCTCTAGGAAAGACTTGGGTTTGGCTCATGGTAGGAGCTTAGGAGGAATATTGTACAGTGCCCTGGTGGAAGAACTGAAAGAAGGTGGCTGATGGCACAGGGGAAAGGGAGAGGAGGAAACCAAGGCGCTAGTCCTGGCTTTGCCTCTACTTTGCTTTTTGGCCTCTGTAGGGTAAGACACTTAACTTGTCTGGGCAGCCTTTCCTTTGCTATAATGGGAAGATACTAGTACCAATCATGTCTACCTTTGAGTTCACCAAAGACTGTCATGTACTTGAAAGACACTTTGAAAAGTATGCTGAACTACATGCGATGATGACTTACTGATCTAATGCATGAAGGGTAGCTATGCATCTAATGGATGCACAGCTATGCTAACAAGCTTCTGACTGCCATCAGATCTCTACAGTGGAAAATCTTACAAATTCCTAGAATAACTGACAAAGCATAGCAAACATTTTTCTAAAAGCAAAGATGAACTTGCAGGAAATTAATGGAACTTCTTGGGGACCAAAGAAATGAAGGTGTGCTACTGATCTCATTGGCTGGGATTTAGCTCAGTGGGTAGAGCACTGCGCTGCAGTCTCCGAGGTCCCGAGTTCAATTCCCAGCACCACAAAAATGGGAGAAGGACCTGGCAATCCACTCCCAAGGCAATCCCGAAACAGTCAGCCATTGAAAACCCTATGAGGGTCGCTATGAGTCGGATACCGACTCCATGGCACCTAACAACAACAACAACTGATCTCATTAATGAATTTTTAAGTTTTCTGCAGAATAAGACACCAGACTTTAGTCTTGAAATAATCAGGGATTTGGACCTGAAACTCCTGTATGAAGCTAAGACTTTCATGAAGCAATGGGCTAAAAGAAATTTTCCTTACCAGCTATAGGGTTAAAAAAAGTTGTTGTTGTTATTAGGTGCTGTTGAGTCAGTATCTGACTCATAATGATCCTATGTACAACAGGCAAAACAGTAGTATTACTGCTTCTTTGCTATTCGTAGGGTTTTCAAGGGCAGATTGTTGGGAGTAGATTGTCAGGTCCTTCTCCCAAGCCTCTCCCATCCAAGTACTAACCAGGCTCAACCCTGCTTAGCTTCCGAGATCTGACAGGATTGGATGCCACAGTGGGATGGCTGCAAGCATGAGAAAAAAATAAAAATAAAAAATGAAAGGAGCAGTAAGTTAACTCTCTTTTAAGGCTAGTTTTGGTTTGAAGAAAGAAAAGTCTGTTTTTAGACGTCATCTCTGCAAGTCTACCCTGCTTGGGTTTGAGGATCTTATTCACACTCCCTATATGATCCGGGGCACTATGCAATACGAAGGAGACTTGGCTTGGTTGCATCATGTGCTCCAGACAAAGGAAGTAGAAACACTTGCTAGAGAGATGGATCATCAACCCAGGCCCTCAGCATTCCACACATAAAGCCTCGATGAGATAATGCTCCATCTAAAGCTATAAACCTCTGAGGAAACAAGCCACCTTTTTCTGACATATTTAAAGTGAGAAAAGTAAGACACATAGAAATGTGTGTAGTATGATCCCATTTTTAAGAAAACACTCTTGACCTCCCTCACACACGTGCAGTTAGCCCTTGGTAGCCTTGGGGGCTCGGATCCAGGACTCCTCTAGGATGCCAAAATCTACAGTTACTCAAGTCCCTTATATCAGGGCTCTCCAAGCATGGGCTGGATTGGTATTGTCTGTATTTACATCTGTATTTATTGCTGCTCTCCATTGTTTGCATTACTGCCTGAACTCTGCCTTCTGTCAGATGAGTATCCCCCTATTCTGGGTATGTGGAAAAGTTGTCTTCCACCAAACCAGTCCCTGGTGCCAAAAAGATTGGGGACTGCTGCCTTATGTAAAAAGGCATAGTATGTGCATATCAGCTGTGCACATCCTCCCATATACTTTATTTCACCTTTTGATTACTTATAATACCTAATAGAATGTAAATGCTATGGAAATAGTTGTTATATTATATTGTTTAGGGAACAATGGCAAGAAAAAAGTCTGTACATGTTAAGTACAGATGCAATTTCATTTTGAATATTCTCAACCCACCATTGGTTGAATCCACCAATGTGGAGCCCATGGATATGGAGGGCTGATTGTACTCACATTGCCTCTCTCTGGATAAGCTTGTGTATGATTAGATAACCATAAACAAAGCACAGGAGACAAACAAGTTGTTCTCATGGCTGATCTGAAAGGCAGGTATTGCAGGAAGAGGAGCAAAGCAGCAAGTAAAAGTGAAGCAGTAGCCTATGCAATGCCAGCCGTTCCTTTCTTCCACCCAAGTTATACCACCCTGTGCTGTGTTTTAACTGGAGGCTGTTTCTTCTGTCCTAATCAAGAAAAATCAAGCAGCTCTAAGGAGAATCCACACATAACTATGGAGCACACAGGCACAAAGAATATGGAGAGTAGTGAGTGTCACTGCATTAATACATAACAGCTGTTGAAAAATTGATTAATCTCTAGTGTGCATGCCATAATTAGCAGCTCCCACTTATTTATTGCTTGCTGTGTGGCAGGCACTTTCAAGATGCTTTATACCACCCTTAGCCATCATAATATACCTATGATGTAGGGGCTACCACTGTAATCCCCACTTTAGCCACAAGAAGAGGTAAACACTGAGGGATTAAAGAACTTGGCTAAGGTCTCAGGACTGCAGGAACCAGGACACAGACCCAGAAGACCACTTCTGACCCCAGGCACTTAGTCACTGAGTACCATGTATACATGTAGACACAGGGAAGACCTGATGCAATAGTTTTGGAGATGGTAACATGGACAAATTTTGAATTATTATTATTGGATTTCATGTTTTCTTAACATTGCTGTCCTTGAAAAAAAGAATTGGAAAAAAGAGCATCGTTTATCTTTTGTCACTCCCCATACCCTACCCCTCAGTATGTAAGATTGTGACTGGTACTAAATAAGAATAGTTATTACTTGTGTTATTGAATCTATCAACACAGAAATAAAGTCAATGTGATTTAGGGAGACTTAGGGAGCCTCTTCCTGAAGCATTGGGGTATAAGATATGCTTAATGAATTGAATCACGCTGAATCATGGAGTAGTTTCAAGATGATTGGAGAAGAGCAAATGGAGCCAATGGTTTTGCAAATGGAGAGAGAAGAGTGTGTTTGTCACAACCTTTATTCTGCCAAACCTCATGTCCCCTTTAATGTTTTAAGGTGGTAAGTGATTTTGGTGGTAGTCTACATTTATGATTTGGCTTCTTCCATCTGAATGTCTTCAAGCCTTAAGATGCATCTGAACTCACTCTCACTACTCAGGAGCTAGGGTTGACAATTTCATAAGAGAGAAAGTGATGGACAGAGGACTTAAGTATCTTAGTCTTAGAACTCAAGAAGGACAAAGGGATTTTAGAAACTTTGGGAAGTGGATGTGTATGGAGTGAAATCTTTCCTCCATGGAGAACTAAAATACTTTAAATTTGAGTGATGACCGTAGAGTCAGAGTAGAAGTAGCTGGTGATTTTAAAACTAGGAGTTATTAAGCTGAGATGGTCCTGAGGAGGCTGCCACCTCCAATTCAGGTAGGTCTTCCTAGCACTGCTGAGACCACTGCACCAACACCTTAGGGCAAGGCACACATTAGCACATTACTGCCCTCTTTGGGGCTCTCTGCAACTCTCTTAACGCTTTTTTTTTTCAGATACAGCCAAATACAATTAACTTTCTTTTTGCTTTTATCCTGATGACTCACTTTCAGCATCTTTTGTGGGACTCATCTGAGCTGTACCAATTTGCATTCCCACTAGCAATGAATTATAATGCCTGCTTGGGGTTGAGTGTGTGGGTCGGGGTGGAGCATGTGCTTAGCATTTGTGAGGCCCTGGGTTTAATCCTCAGTAGTAATATATATCCATATATGTTATATGGATATTAGCCTTTTATCTGTGATAATGTATTGCAAATTTCTTTTTGGCTTTGGTACTTTCTGTCACGTAAAATTATACTTCTATGTAGTTAAATTTACCAGTCCTTTCCTTTATTGCACTGGTTGTTTTTCTTTTCCTTTTTTTTCTTTTTTTATTAGTTGTGCCTATATTTTGAGTCATAGTAGGAAGCTTTCCTTGACATTGAAATTGTAGAGGAATTTACTGTTTTCATCTAGTATTTCTGTAGTTTCATTTTTATCTTTTAGGTTTTCAATCCTTTTAGAGCTTTTCCTTATTTATGATGTGAGATATGGATCTAATTTAGTCTTTTTCCGAATGGTTATCAAGTTTCCCCAAACTTTTTACTAAAATTTCCATCTTTGCTCCAAGTGATTTGAGATGCCACCAATGTCAAATATTAAATTTCCATACATAATTTGGACTGTTTTGGTAATGTGTATTTTATTACTTTTCCCTATGGTTTATTCATGTGCTGTTACCACAGTTTCGTTTTGTTTTTGCATCAGATTTTTTCAACATTTTACTATACCAAATGTACAAAAAATTGGAAAGAACTTTACAGTGAATACCCATATATCTACCTGGATTCTACAATAAACATTTCATTATATTTTCTTTATCACTCATCTATCCATCTATTGTGGGCTGGAATTTGGCTCAGTGGGTAGAGCGCTGCACTGCAGTCTCTGAGGCCCCGAGTTCAATTCCCAGCACCACAAAAATGGGAGAAGGGCCTGGCAATCCACTCCCAAGGCAATCCTGAAGCACTCAGCCATTGAAAACCCTATGAGGGTTGCTATGAGTCGGATACCGACTCGACGGCACCTAACAACAACAACATCCATCTATTATTCTTCTGTTTTTACCTACCAAGCATCATAGTTTTTATGCGTTTAACCAGAGACATATTTCAAGGTTTTCTACAGCCTTTCCATCACTAGCACACTGTGCACCTCAATCGCCAAGCCCCAGGGCTCAGAAACTTTATTTGTATATATATCCTCAACAATTAATCTTTCTAAAAACAGCTTTGTAAAATGACAACTCTGTATGATGTCATTTCTGGGTTATTAGCAACTTGTATTTTTTTCCTTTATCATGCATTTCCCTCCCATCCCAACCACTTTTTAATTTTTTAAATTTTGCGACAAGGTCTTACTAAGTTGCACAGGCTGCCTCTGGCCTTCAACTCATTATTGCCCTGCCTCAGCCTCCCCTGTTGCTGGAATTATAGGTGCATGCCACAGCACCTGGCCCAAATTATAATTTTATTTTATTTTTTTCTGGTGCTTGGGATCAAACACAAAGCATTGGGAAAGCTAGGCAAGCATTCTACCCCTATATTGCCAGCCCTTTCTTTCATTATTCTTAAGTGTAGCATAGAAGGTAAACACTTCCCATACATTTTGAACTGTTTGTGGCACTAGGAAAATACCTCATAAAATCTGGCTAAAGGAAGGCATAAAATTTTTGTTGTTGCTGTTAGGTGATGTTTACTCAAACTCAGACTCAGACTCATAGCGACCCTATGTACAACAGGCAAAACAGTCTTGTCAGTGCTTCTCTGCTATTCATAGGGTTTTTAATGGCTGATTGTTTTTTAGGAGTGGGTTGCTGGGTCCTTGTCCCAAGCCTACAGTACCTGGTGTTCCCAGCCAGTCTCCCATTCAAGTACTAACCAGACCTCACCCAGCCTACCTTTGGAGATCTGATGGGATCAGATGCCACAGCGGTATGGGGTTGCCATGTCCTCTCATTTTTGCAGTGCTGGGGATCAAACCTTGGTCCTTTGAGAGTGCAGAGCAGCACTCTACTAACTGAGCTAAACTCTAGCCTAAGGGAAGGCATAAAATAGGCAAGTGTTAATGATCTCTGTCTTGGTAATGATAAGACAAAATATATGAGTTGAATATTGGAACAAATTCAAGCAAAATATTTGGCAGGAAATTTGAAGAGCCCTCCAGATTTAAATTGCATAAGGTTATATTTTTAAATTTGAAGAAGGCTAGGTCTATGCTTTCTAAACATGTTGGATTTTTTTTGGCTCTTAGAGGATAAAGCAAGCATGTTTGCTGGAGTGATTCAGGAAAGTACTACTGAAAGAGTGGCTGATCCATCCCAGGAAAATGACAATAATTGACAACTGAATTAAGGGTATTTTCCTTTGAAGTCACAGCCTTGTATGTTAACTTAAAAAAAGAAAATAATTAAATGATAGACCTCAGAATTTTATGTCCCTGGAACCCTAAATAATAGATAAGATACAAGGCGAAGAAGAAACCTATAAACTAATAGGCTTTATTGTGTCTAGTAGTTTTTAGTGGATTTATGAAGAATTTCTACAGTTCATATTGTCTGTGAACAAAGATAGTTTTAGTTTTCTCTTTCTAATCTGGAAGGATTTAATTTCTTTTTGTTTTTAATGTTGAATAGAAGTGGTGAAAGTGGACATCCTTGCCTTGTTTCTCACCTTAGGGAGGAAGGTTTTTCCCTATTAAGAGTGAGTATAGAGCTGGGCATCATGGTGTTTGCCTGCAATCCCAGAGACTGGAGAAGCTGGGGCAGGACGATCATAAATTTGAGGGCAGAGGCCGCCTGTGCAATTTAGTGAGACTCTGTCTCAAAATAAACAATGAAAAAGGCAGGTGGGGATGGGGTGCTGCTCAATGTTAGAGAATTTGCCTACCATGCATGAGACCCTGGGTTCAACCCTAGCACTGGGGAGGGAGGGGGAAGAGTGAGTTAAGATCTAAGTTTTTCATGTAGGCTTTTTAGCAAATTGAGGAAATTTCCTTCTGCTCCGGGTTTGAATGTTGGGTAAAGAGCCCTTCTGGGTTCCTCTGAGCTTGATTTGCTTCTGATTGGTTGTCCTTCTGCTTACTTACCTCATTGCTTCCCATTGTGTGTATGGGGTGTGTGTGTGAAGAATGGGAGTGGAAGAAGGGAGTTATTTATTGCTTACCTACTAAACATCAGGTACTGTGCCAGGGTTTTACAACATGATGTCCCTCAATCCTTACAGAGCAGGAAAGTGTGGAGTGAGGTGTGTGTGAGGAGGGTGTGATTATTCCCATTTTGCAGATTAGGAAACTGCTCCCAGAGTAGAACTGACTCACTGACGGTTACACAGCCTGGTCCAGGGGTGGCACAGGCATGGTAGAGCTAGGGCTCAAGTGAGGGCTCTCTGACAGAGGGACTCATGCTTTTCCTATTACTGCTGGTACCTGCCTTTCTTCCCATATCTCATATTTCAACCTTGTCTCTCCTTTCCTGAATTCCCAATTTAAAACATGATGTCTTTGGGCATCATAACTATACTCATTCATACTTGTCATATTCACATGCCCTGATTTTTAAAAATAGAATTGCTGGGTCGGGGGGAGGTCTGCTCTTCTTGTTTACTCTTCACTCTGGAATTATGACTAGAGGGTCAGAGTCTATTATACTGGTGATTGATCTTCCCCTGAGATGACACACATAGTTATACCATTTTTTTATTTTCTGTCTAAAAAATTGTGTGCCTTTTGTACCATTGCATAACAAACTCAGCTGTGATGTGTTTTGTAACTTGTGTAGCTGTTTTCACATTCTTGTGATGTTTACAGTTCTGTAACATTTTGGATGATTTCAATTTACTTTTTCTCTGAGGACAGTGGAACCTCACATTGTGTGGTATATACGATAAGAAGTTGTAGCCTCAGGAGGAGATGGGGTGATATGTTCTCCCTGTTATATTTCTGAGAGAAAGTATACAGTAAGAGTCAAATATCAGGTAGGAGGAGGCATGGAAGCATAAATGGAATTGCTCAGATTTGGAAAGGATGTCAAACCTCAGAACATTCAATTATTTTTTAAGGTAGGCAGTACTCAGTTTTTATTGAAAAGAGAAATCAAACTGATGGCGTATGCCTGTAATCCCAGCATTGGGAGGTGGAGGCAGGAGTATGATGAGTTTGAGGCCACTGTGGGGTACAGAGTGAGACTCTGTCAGAAAGAGAGAGAGAGAGAGAGAAAGAGAGAGAGAGAGAGAGAGAGAGAGCGCAAGAGAGAGAGAGAGGTGTGTGTGTGTGTTTGTGTGTGTGTAGAGGTGTGTCAAAAATACTCTCAATTAGTTTTCTACTATTTTTTAAAATGAGAGTTCAGAGAGAAGTGACTTAGACACTAAGTCATATGGCTAGTATATGGTTAGTAAGTAGTGGTGGCAGGAGCAACGTGTCTTTCTTTCAGTATCATGCCTTTTCACTCTAACCCAAAGTTAGAATTGTGATGAGATTAATTGGGCCTTTACTCTGCAGATGTGGCAGTCAAATTAGGATTGTTCACTGACATTCATTAGATTTCTTTTTGTGCTGAAAGAAATAAAATTGGAAGAGAAGAGAAAGCCCACAGAGGCAAAGAGAAGATATGACTCCAGGAGGTGCTTCCTTGTTTTCCTTTAGGAAAAAGTTTACACCTGGAAGGGCCAGGTCTCAGGGGAATGAGTATGCAACTCCTGGGGTGGGCCTGGACTGACTCGGAACTGTTGCATCCCATACAATTCCATCATTTTCAGCACCTATCATTATGTGAGAAGTTAGCTGTCAATATAAGGGTTCCACTTCCAGATAATCTGCTTTTCCATTCTAGCTGTTCTTTTCAGATTTTCTTCTTATAGTTGATGTTTTGCAGTTTGAATACAGTACACTTTGGTAGCCAGCAGCGGTACCACTGTTGGGGTCCGAGCCTGTCAGATTTTTGAAGCTAAACAGGGTCAGGCCTGGTTAATACTTAGATGGGAGACTGTCTGGGATCACCAGGTGCTGTAGGCTTCAGAGAAGGACCTGGTAGCCTGCTCCTGAAACAATCAGCCATTGAAAACCTTATGAATATCAGAGAAGCTCTGACACAGTGCTGGGCATGGCACAGTGTCAGGAAGTGTTACCTCTGTTGTACTTAGGGTCGCTATGAGTTGGTCCTGATTTGATGGCACTTAACAACAACACTTTGGTACAATTTCCCTTTTGGTCATTCTATTTGACATTTACAGGTCAATCTGGGCATGCTTTTTTTTTTTTTTTTTTTTTTTTTTTTTTTTTTTTTTTTTTTTTTTTTTTTTTTTTTTTTTTTTTTTTTTTTTTTTTTTTTTTTTTTTTTTTTTTTTGATTTGGGGTTTTTCTGTCCCTACTAGGGAGTATAAATTCCAGTTCCAAATCCACATGAGAAAAGGTTTGTGATTAAGAGTTCTCTAGAGAGATTTAAGGGCTGGGGTTTAGCTCAGTTGGTAGAGTGCTGTTCTGTACTCTCTGAGGACCCCGGGTTCAATCCCTAGCACCACCAGGTCAATCTCCAGCACTGCAAAAATGAGAGAAGGATATGGCAATCCATTTCCAAAGCAATGCTAAAAACATTCAGCCATTGAAAACCCTATGAGGGTTGCTTTGAGTAGGACCTGACTTGACAACACCTAATCACAACAACAAGAGAGATTTAAAACCTTTTGATCCTATTCTACCCAGAGCCAAGGCCAAAATACCCAAGATCTCACAGTTTGCTCATTCTGTGGGAAAGGTCTCTCTCTCTCTCTCTCTCTCTTTCTTTCTTTCTTTCTTTCTTTCTTTCTTTCTTCCTTACTTTCTTTCTTTCTTTCTTTCTAAATCCACTTAAACCAGGTATGGTGGTGCACACTTTTAATCCCAGAACTCAGGAAGCTGAGGCAGGAGGATCCACATGAGTTTGAGGCCAGCCTGGACGACATAGTGAGTTCCAGGCCAGCCTGGGATATAAAGCGAGACCCTGTCTCAAAAAATAAAACAAAAATAAGAAACAACAACAATAAAAAGAAAGAAAGAAAGAAAGAAAAAAATGAAATCCACTGATGATGTTACTATTATTATTACTTTTTGATGTGCTAGTTTTTAGTGACCTCTTGAATCCAGCCTCCCACACTATTCTGGTTCTGGGCTTTCTGTTTCCCCTCTTTCTTTTCCTTCTTTTCCTTCTCTTCCCTTCCCTTCCCTTCTCCTTCCTTCCTTCCTTCCTTCCTACCTTCCTTCCTTCCTTCTTTCTTTTCTGTGTGTGGTACTGGGAGTTGAACTCATGGCCTCATTCTATCTTAAGCACGCACTCCACCATTGAGCTGCACCCCTAGCCCTATTTTTATTTTCTATTTTGAGACAAGGTCTTGCTAAGTTGCTCAGGCTGCCTCTGGACTCCAACCTGCAATCCTCCTGCCTCAGCCTCCTGAGTTGCTGGGATTATAGATGTGTGTGACAGCACCTGGCTGGTTCTAGACTTTCTTTCTTGTGCCCTCATGCTCATGTGGCTCATCAAGATCCCAGAGAAAATGCCACTTTCAGTACCCACTTCTTTCTCTTGGTCGATGGGTTCTCATTATTCCTCATCTCTGAGGATTTCTTTTACTCTCATGCCAACTCAGTCAGGTTAGTGAAGAGTTTTAAAACATGTTTTACTAGGATTTTAGGTGTTCTGTACTAGGAGTCATTTTCTTTGTTAACTAAGTCTGTCAGATTGTTAAAAGTGAAAGTCATTCAATCAGCAACATAGTCTGGCTCTGACACTTAGGTGTTATCTCCATGTCACTCCTGTGTGACAGCCATGAGGAATTCACAATCTATTGAAGGAGACAGACACCAAGTGTTATACACAATAAACTGACAGGGAATATGATGGTCATCTACACAGGGTATATGCAGACACAAGGGCAGACACAAGGGCAGAATAGAGGGACCCTCATGACCTCATGAGGGCTACTCTCCTCCCTAGCAGGTTGCAGTCATGTTTGCTGGGAGGGATCCAGGGAGGGTAGGGGATAGGCTCAAGAAGGGAGTGCCAAGGGGCCCTGCTTCCTGCCCCATCACACTGAACTGTTTCAGGAGCTTCCAGAAGGAAGGAAATTGCAGCTCTTTTCTTTTTGGCATCCCAGAGAAGAAAAAATAAAACTCTCTCTGCTCATGGCTCCCAGATGTATGTCTCCAGTCCACAACTCTCTTCTAAGCCTGGGGTTTATATATTCAACAGTCTCATTAGTATTTCTACTTAGAATTTTCCAGGTGATATCAAAAGTGCAACATGTCCAATGATGAATTCATCTCCTCTCTCAAATTCAGGTGTTTCTTCTGTGCCCCTGTTTTGGTGAATGCACTCTGATTCACCCAGCTGTCCAAGCCAGGAACTTGAGACCATCCTTGTGTTCCTGTGCCCTAACAAGTCCCATCATACTCCATCTTTGCTCTTCTGTTTCTGCTCCACTTGCCACTCCCTCAATCTCCTTCCTCACCATCACTCATCTAGCTGGTGTCACTACTTCCTTTGCCCTGTTCTCTTCCAATCCATTTCCCAAAACTAGCTAGTGTGACCACTTTAAAACCTCAGAGCTCAAAGCGTTGTCCTCATATGGGAGCTCATTAAAAATGCAGGACCCTAAGCTCCACCCTAGACCTACAGAATCAGAATCGGCATTTAATGAAATTCCCAGGTAATACCTTCATACGTTAAGATTTGAGAAGTATAATTCTACTAATAAATATCTAATTATACTTCTCTTAAAAAAATCCACTAAGGCTCCCTATTATCCTTAGGAAAGTCTATCATTCTTAAATGATCTGACAACACCCTTTAAGATCTATTCCCTGTGTACTTTTGCAAGTTCATCTCTCCACTCCCTGCATCTGACAGTTATATTGAATTGTTCTCAGTTCTCTAACACGCCTGAATTCTGTGTCTCACCTCTAGGCCTGTGCACATGATTTTCCTTTTACTGGAAATATTTTTTCTTTGAGGCATTTTTTTTTCCTGAAGGAAACCTGTGACCTGCCATATCTGATTTAATTTTCCCTTCTATGTCCTCCCATGGTACCCTGTACTTCACTTATCTTGTTAATTCATTTATTGTTATTCTTTTTCATTTTCTCAAAATATATTTATGCAGGACCTGTCTGACTTGTGCTGGTGTGCAAACTGCTGAGAATATCCTGGATTGTAGATGCTGTTTTTATATTCACCCTCTTGTATTAGTCTATACAAGAAGCCTCAGAGTGGACCAAAACCATGTTTATTTATTCACTTGTGAATGCTTAGAACCTATCATTTCCTGGCACAAAATAACATGCACTAAAAGCTTATTAAATGGATAGGGAGCTGCAATTATGCTGATGATGAATATGGGATATGAAGGATCTATTTAATAAATCAAGGAGCTTTGCTTGGCTTCTGAGCAGTCCCCTGTATATGTATAGCCTTCTCAAATGGGTATGTGGAAAACTTTTATTTCCTTGTTCTGAGTGTGTTCAAACAGATCTAGTTTTAGTCTTTTAGATCCTGGGGAGTTGAGGCAATGGGAACTATTATCCCTTTTTAAAGATGCAGAAAATGAGATTCAGAGAAGTTAATCAACATGCCAAGGGTTACACTGATTATGAGAGGTAGAGTTTGGCCTTCAACCCCAAAGTGGCTGACTCCAAAGCTATTCCCCCTGCCACCCAGGAACTGAGAGAAGGTTGGGTTGGCCACTTCTGTCCTAACTGAACAAAAGAGTGAATTCATCCATCCATCCATTTACTCACCCATCCATCATTCTGATAATTACTTTCAGCATATCAGGCATTTCACATTCAAAAGGCCACTTCTAACAGAACAGTCCTTCCTGGTCTTTCATTGACAGTGAACTTCCAAAACAGACATTCCTCTGGCTCCTGCCATGTGGGTTAAAAGTGGCTTCACTTCTCTACAGAATGCTACTTTTAGTAGAGACCTCATTAGAGGCAATTAGTGCCATTCTCTCTTTTCACCAAGACTCAGAGAAACATAATGGCTTACCCAAGAAACCACAGCATATAAATAGCAAAGCAGGGACTCAAACCTCAGCACTGAGTAGTTAGTACAGAGTTTTAGGCACTGGGCTTTGCTACCTAGTAGGCAATAGGTGTTCACTTCAAACCTGTTGATTGTTGCTTCCTGCAGGGAGCACTTTCAGTGTATGCAATGACTCAGGCCTCAGTCACAGGCAAGTCCCTTGTGATTTTCAGTATGCAGAAGAGAAGTTCATGTCTTGAGCTGTGATTATCTGTTCAAATTCCTGCAATTAGTGTCAAAGATAATAACTTGATTATTATTATTAAATGTTAATGTGAATAGTCCTGAGATGCCCCATTGCAGCTGTCTGTTAATTTGGAACAGAGATATCCACCAGCTGAGGTCTTGCCTCATGAATCTGTGTGTGTGTGTGTGTGTGTGTGTGTGTGTGTGTGTGTGTGTGTGTATTTGACTGTAACGTTCAGACAGTCAGGGAAACATGAATTTAATCAGAATTTTCTACCCCTGTTGACTTTAAGATGCATGAAGAGGAAGCAGACATGTCCATAGGGTAGGAGAAGGCAGCCTGGAGAGAGTAGGGAAGGAGTTGTCAAGAGAAGGCAGGAGCTGCAGTTGGATGGTTGGCTTTCCTACCCTGACCTTTGGCAACTTTCTAAATTTAAAAAAATTTGTAAAGTGGGTTTAATTATACATAGCTCACAGATTCCAAAGCTAATGTTTTGAAGTGCTGTACACAGTGCATAGCACACTGAAAGTGACTTAGGAACAGGTCATGAATTGCAGACTAGTAGCTGGTGGGGATAACTGGGAGGTGGTGTGATCAGGCCTTTCTTCATGAGCTCATTTTGTATGCAGTCATTGGGCTGCCAGCCATATTCCAAGGGGTGAGCAGATAAAGCTTGGCACACGACTCCTGGAATAGGCTCTGTCCTGACAGTCAGATGGCCAGCATCCAAAAGTCTCTTAGCCAGTGGCAGAACTAGAAGCTTTCTCATCTCTGAAGAGGGTTCTGGCAGGACTCAGATCTGGGGACAGGGATGCTAGGAAGGGAGCCAAGACAGACACTTACGACTGTTTTCACTAAAGAGTAAAATGGAGAAGAAGCTACCAGAGTTTGGAGCCAGGTAGAGATCTACTCTCAGAGCTGAAGCCATGGACAAGGCCACAAACATTCTGATGGCAAATCTGGAAAGCCCAGCAGGATGGTGTCTCAGGCATTCCTCCGGACCAGACAAAGAACTCCTTAAGGGAGATGTACTGTGGTGGTTAAGGGAGCCAGTGCTGGGGCCAGACTGGTTCTGCCATATACTGCATGTGTGAACTGGGGCAAAATAGTCAACGTCTCTGTGCATCAACTCTCATGAAATGGGAATGAGAATCATATCACTTGTCTCTTTGTGGGATCAAAGGAATTAATTTAGATTAAATCACATCAGTGCTTCGTATATAGCAGTGATTAAAAAATGGAGAATATTTAAATAAAAGAAGAAGATAAAATGAACGATTTGAATAAAAATTTCATTATAATAAAAGACATATTACCATTAATTCCCCTCAAAATAATCCCTGGCTTTGAATATACTTATCCCATCATTCTTGCCACTTTCTGAAGTAGTTCTGGAAGTTCTTTTTCATGAGTGTCTTTAGTTTTATCCTCTATCATGACAATGCTCCATTGCTTCTGCTACAGCAATTTCTGTCAAATAAAAACATTACAGTGTGTCCTCATCCACCTTATTCACTGGCTCTGGCATGGGACTTCTGGTTTTTCCCCAAAGTCAAAATGACCAGGAAAGGTAAACAATTTGAATTGATTTAGGACATGGAGGTAGCCACAACAGTGTAACTAAAGATACTCACAAAAAGAGACTTTCAGAGCTTCTTCAGAAGGTGGGAAGAACGATGGGATAAGTGTGTTCCAGGACAGGGAGTATTATGAGGGGGATTAAGGGCAATGTGTCTTTTACTGTAGTACTTTTTCTAAAGTTTAAAGGTTCATTGTATCCTTTGATCACTCCTACATTTCTGTGGGGGATGGTGGGATAGGGGAGAAAGAAAATGAAAGAACCTGTATACTGTCAAGGGATAGCGTGCAAGGCAGGCTAAGCAGAACAAAAGAGTTGAGGGAAGCTATTTTAGATAAAGTGGTCAGGAAAGCCTCTCTGACTCAGGAGACTTGAAAGGACACATGGGTAACAGAGAGAACCATGTGGAAACTAAGGCAAGCTGTGAGTGAAGAGCAGACAGGTGGGATGAGGGAAGAGAGCAAGGGACAACCTTCCATGCCATTGCAATGGAACAGGGGAGAGGGAGTTGGGGAGCGGTTGTGGAGCACAAGAGGCAATCATCTGCTTGTGCTTTGAAGGTGGAGCAGTGATGGAGTAAGAAGCAGTCCAAGATGGCACCTTCACTTTTGGTGGGAGCGAGCAGAAGAATGGCATTGCCATTTGATATGAAGCCCTGGGGAGGAGCAGGTGCTGAGACGCCTTTTAGGCTCTATGGTGGGTGTCTCACACTTGAGGTGCCCGTGGGACTTCTAACAGGCAGGGAGCTGTTTAGGGGAGACCGGAAGTGGACGTGGCACAGGGAGCGCCCTTAGTGTGTGTGGCATGCAGTAGGTCACCTGGGAAGACTCCACCCAGGGTGAGGAGAGATGAGGACAGGCCTCAAGGAGTAGGGGAAGGAGGAGGCAGAGGTGGGAGGACAGGAAGTACGAGCAGTTGTGGGGGAGCCAGTGAGGTGGGTGCTTAGGCAGGGCTTGCCAATGGAATGTGTCAGGGTGGTGAGAGTAAGGGGAGGCTGAGGCCCTGGGTCACTGACCTTGATAAGGTCAGCGCGGGTGGAGAGGTGGGTGGGAGTGAAAGTTGAGCTGGGGGGGTGGCCGTTCAAGAGAGGATGAGAGGAACAGGTAGGGTTGCTTGCTTTGGGGAGTTTTGCTATAAAAGGGAGCAGAAAGAGGGAGTAGTATCTGGAAGAGAAGGTACCGGCAAGTGATGGGGCTATTGTTGTTAGGTGCCATGGAGTTGGTATCGACTCATATTGACCCTACGTACAACGGGCGAAACACTATTGTCAGTGCTTCTCTGCTGTTCATAGGGTTTTCAATGGCGGATTGATTTTTTTGGGAGTGGGTTGCCAGGTCGGTCTCCCAAGCCTACAGCCCCTGGTGTTCCCAAGTGGTCTCCCCAGGTGGTCTCCCATCCAAGTACTAACCAGGCCCGACTCTGCTTAGCTTTCCAAGATCTGATGGGATCAGATGCCACAGGGCTACAGCTGGTGAGAGGTTCTGTTTTGATGGAAGAAATAACAAATTTGTGTACTGATGGGGACCCAATAGAGAAGGGGAAAATGACAGGCAGGGGGAGGGGGTGATGGCAAGAGCTGAGCCTCGAGTGGACACAGGGGATGGCCATGCAGGGACTGGGGAGCTGATGGCCTCTGACCCTGGGTAGTCTTGGGGATTTCCTGGAGAGTTGGGCACTGTGCACATTAAGTGTTGCAGAGGGTGTTGAAAGACTCATTCCAGGGAGTGCAGCGAAGTACTTTTTATAGCCTTGGATTTCTGGACTTAGCATTAAAGTGAATTTGACGAACTTATTATCAGAAACCAGACAGGGCAGCCGCTAATAACAGCTGGAGGAAATTCTTAGCTTCCAAATTATGCAGTTGTCCATCAGCAGCTCCATGAAAGTACTCAGGCAGCAGCCCTCTGTCAGCTGTGTTTGCATTTAAATGGGTCAGAGAGAAACCCTCAGGAAAATTAATGAGCTGAAAGTCCACCAGAGGGCTTTTTATAGATGGCCTAGGCAACTCTTGTGAGCGTGAACTCTTGGGCTGCTGCTGCTGCAGGTGCTGCTGGGAACTGAGGATCTCAGAGGAGGCCCTCCAAGTGACAGGCAGCCTCCTACTGCGCCCAGGCAGTGGGCTGCTTTTTATTGCAAGGCAGCTCTGCTCTGCTTCTCCCCTCCCCTCCCCTCACTTCCCCTCCCTTCTCCTCTCCTCTCCCTTCACCCTCCTCCCTCCCTTTCTCTCTCCCTCCCTCCTTTCCTTTTTTCTCTCTCCCTGCCTCCCTTTCTCTCTTCTCTTCTCTTTTCTTTTCTTTTCTTTTCTTTTCTTTTCTTTTCTTTTCTTTTCTTTTCTCTCCCTTCTCTCCCTTCTCTCTTCTTTTGCTTCTTTCTTTCTTTCTTTCTCTCTCTCTCTCTCTTTCTTTCTTTCTTTCTTTCTTTCTCTCCCTCTCCACCGCCCCCCCCTTCTTTCTTTCTTTCTGAAATACTAAGGGGTTGAATCCAGGGCTTCACGCATACTTTGCAAGTGCTCTACCACTCAGCCACACACCCAGCACAGTTTTTATTTTCAGTCAGGGTCTTGCTAAATTACTCAGGCTGCCTCTGGCCTTGAACCTGCAATCCTCTTACCTCTGCCTCCTGAGTTGCTGGGACTATAGGTGTGAGCCACTGTGTCCATCACAAGGCAGTTTCTTTATCCAAGAATCTTGACTGGTAAGAAGGCAGTCTCTGTTTACCAGCAGCTGCTGCCAAGAACATCTTTCTTGCTGTGTTTCTGACACTGTTTTATCATTTTGTTTTTGTTTTGCTCACTGAAAGCCCAATCTTTCCTTTTTGTTCCTTTGGTTTTGGCTGAGTTGGTGGTCTCTGAGCCTTGGGTCCTTAGCTCAAAGGATCTCATCTGTGGCATTCCAGGCTGTAGCCTGTGGCCTGGACTTGGGCCTCCTTGTATGTCTTGTGTGGTGTGGCTGTTGAGTTTCTGCCTATCAGCCCTGTGCTCTGATTGGGAGATAAGCAGAGAAATGGTATTCCAGGTCCTATCTGAGCCCTAAAGAACTCCACCTTAGTGGTGGAGAGCATGAATTTTGTAATGAGACTTGCCTGGGTTTGAATCCCAGCTATATCATTTACCAGTGACCCTGGGCAAGCTATTTAACGGCTCTGTACCTCAATTTCCCCCAAATGGGGACAATAATAGTAATCTATGTCATAGTGCTATTATGAAAATTAAATGAATGAATATCTGTCAGGTATTTAGAGTAGGGCTTGGCTGAGCATAAAGATCTCTTAGCTATTATTATTAACAACTTGGAGCATTTGAGGATGGCACAGTAGGAGACAATGTGTCTCAACAGCAAACAAGACAAAGCAACTAGAAAGAGATTCTCCAACACGTCTTTCCCAGTTGGCATACCAAAGTGGCAGTGATGGGGGTCATAAACTGTTTTAAACTAGCTACTAGAAAGTGTGCATTGATCTAAGACAAGTGCTACAGGCCAACTCTTGCAATGTGTTGTGGGTTTTACGGTGGTGTGAGCAAAGTGCTATGGGAACACAGAGGAGGCATCACCACTGCTTTTGGTGAGACAGGTGGAGAGTGGCGGGAGGACAACCAGGCTTTCTGAACCCAGAGACCCAACCTTGCACACTCATGCCTGTTGGACCACCTCTGGGCAGCTGCCACTTTACTCAGCTGTGGACTGTCCTGGAGTCACTGTTTAATCCTTTTTACTTCATTCTGTAGATTGACTGGGAGTAGAAATGTGTGGGGAGGAATTAGCTGCATCAAACAGGGATTCTTACCTAGGTCTGTGGGGGAGTTTCTATGGCAGGGGTGACATACAGGATCTTTGGAGGGGAGAGACATCGCATTTTTATGTTTATACAAAGAGATAGGGGCTTAGGAAGCTTGAACACTTGCTCTGTTAGTTCATTAGATTAGCTACCCTGGAGGATGCACTATGGAAAACAGATGGCCTGAAGGTTAGGAGGAGAGAAAGGGTAGAGAAATCCCTGGAGCAGTGAATCTGCCAAGAGCAGCAACCTTCCGGAGTTGCAAAGCTCTGTGGCCAAAGACGTCACCTGACCTTCTCAACAACCCCAGTGGCAGGCCAGGGCAGGTACAGAGGCATTGCATTTTATGAGAATTTGAAAAGCATGATATATAATATTAATGAGATCTGACTTTATGCATGAAATTGATGCAACCCTCCCAAGTGTAAAAATCCATCAGGACTCACATAATTTCAAAGCTGGCTGGCAGGTGGAATCACAAATGGTATATATGCTAATGCCACATGGCTGTATAGGGTCAGCTGGTAGGCAGAACTTCCTGCCACTGCCAGAATTGGCTTTGAATTATTCAAGGTCTAGAAAGAATGAGTCCCTTAGAGAGAAAGTAATGGTCTTACATCATCATGGTTCTAATTTGGCAGATAGGAAAGAGGCTCAGAAAATTGTCACTGACCCAAACCATCAAGTTGTTGACAGGACAGCAAGGGCTGAAGCCAAGTTGTAGGACCCCAAGACCTTCCTATAGGTTGCTTTCTCAGCGTGGGCACTGTTGGCATTTGGGCTGGATTCTTTGTTGTTGGAGCCATCCTGAGTATTGTGGGATGTGTAGCAATGTGTATGTTCTGTACCCTCTAGATGCTGGGAGTAACTCTCCCCCTCTTGTGAAAACCAAACACCATCTCCAGACATTGCCAGATGTGCCCCTACCCCAAGGGTATTATCTTCCCTTTGTCCATTAGGTACTGATCCCCTCTCCACACACTGCTCCGGAGGCCCACCTGGACGACTACAGCAATGGGTTTGGCGCCCTCTACCTTCCATCTGGGTTCAATATAAGAGGAGGCCAAGGCCATAAGGGGCTGGCTGTGTGGCTGACTGAAGGGCTGTGCTCCCGTCCAAAGACTGCTATGTTCTGCTCCCTTCTCCTCAGTGCCCCCTCCTCCCCAGGCCCTGTGAGCCTAGAGGAGGTGACTTCTTGCTGCTAGGATGCCTGGGATGCTGCATGAATCTCAGGATTCTTCTTCTCTTCCAATTTTATAAAGGGTCCCTTTGAGCCTTCCTCAAATGATCCTTTTTATTATCTGTTCCCTGAGAGGACCCAAGAGATGCAAAGAATCTGGGCATCTTGGCTCTGGGAACTCAGTGCTGTCTGTCCAGTATCAGGGATGATGTGAGTGTGAGACTCACAGTTTTGCCTTGGCACGTGAAGCTGTGCACCATGGATGCCAGATCAAATGACGAGGGGGGGATAATTGAGACCATGTGATACAAGGGATTCAGAACATTTTCTGTTTTTCACAAAACCTTAAAGTTTCATTTTTAATCATGTTCTGGTGACCTTTGCTGTATAACAAAGTACCCCTAAAGTTTGTTGTTGTTGTTAGGTGCCATAGAGTTGGGTCCAACTCATAGCAACCCTGTGTAATAACAGAATGAAACACTCCCCAACACCATGCCATGCCTGGCAGTATGTCAGTGCTGTTCTGTTACTCATAGGGTTTTCAATGGCTGAATGTTTCAGGATTATTTTGGGAGTGGGCTGCCAGGTCCTCCCATTTTTGTGGTGCTGGGGATTGAACCCAGGACCTCAGAGCGTGCAGAGCAAGCACTCTATCAACTGAGCTTAATTCCCTAAACTTAGTGGCCTAAAACACCTACCATTTTATTTATTCAATAGATAAGGAGCTGGACAGACACAGAAGGAATGGATTACCTCTGCCCTGTGATGTCTGGATCTCTACTGGGACGATGCAAAGTTGAGTGACTTTCATTTTGGGGCTGTCATCATCAGGTGGCCTGTTCACTCATGTCTAATGTATGGGCTGGGATGACTAGAACACATACACTGCTTTTCCATGTGGCCTGAGTTTCCTCTCAGTATGGCTGCCTCAAAGTAGTTGAACTTCTACATGGTGGCTCAGGACACCAACTGTGAATATTCCAGCAAAAAATCCATTGTGTTTTATGTAGCCTGGAAATCACGTAGTGTCATATCTGTACTGAAGTTGAAGGAGTCACAAATTTAAAGGGTGAGAACTCTTTTAATTCAAAGGAAGAGAATATATCCCTTACTTTTCCACACAAGAAATATCAAAGAATTTTGTGGCCATTAAAAAACAATTCTGCAGCTGGGCACGGTGGCACATGCCTGTAATCCCAGCAATTTGGGAGGCAGGGGCAGGAGGATCGCAAGTTTGAGACCAGAGGCAGTCTGCATAATTTAGCAAGATCCTGTCTCAAAAAAGTTAAAAAAAAAAAAGGGCTGGGGGTGCAGCTCAGTGGTACAGTACTTGCAAAAGCATGCAAGTACAAGGCCCTGGGTTGAATCCCCAGTAAAACAACAACAACAAAGCGATTTTACTGAGATATAATTCATATACCACATATTTCACTCCTTTAAAGTATACATTTTAGTGGTTTTTGATGTATTTAAGAGTTCTTCAACCATCACCACCACAATCAATATTAAGACTTTTCATCACATCAAAAGGAAATCCCGTATCCATTAACAGCCACTTCCCTTTTCTTCCCAATCTTCTGCCTACCCATGCATTAGGTAACCACTAAAGTCTTTTCAGATTTATCTATTCTGGACATTTCATATGAATGGAATCACATAATATGAGGTCATTTGTCTGGATTCTTTCTCAGTGTAATATTTTCAAGGTTTGTTCTTGCTGTATCACATGTCAGTTCTCCATTCCTTTTTATGGCCAAATAGAATTCCACTGAATGGATATACCACATTTATCTATCCATCCATTAGTTTACATGTATTTGAGTTGTTTTCACTTTGGGCTCTTTTAAATAATGCTGCTAGGAACATTTTTGTACAAGTTGTGGGGATATATGTTTTAATTTGTCTTTGATATATCCCTAGGAGCACTTGATCATATAATAACTCTATGTTTAATCTTTGGCAAACTGCCAGATTATTTTCCAAAGTGGCTGTACCATTTTGTATTCCAATTAACAATGTTTGAGGGTTTCAGTCTTTCTACATACTTCCTTGCATTTGAAATGGTTAATCTTTTAAATTTTATACATCTCAGTTGATGTGACATGGTTTCATATAGTAGTTTAGATTTACATTTCCCTAATGGCTAGTTTGGGCTGGGATTTAGCTCAGTGGGTAGAGCACTGCGCTGCAGTCTCCGAGGTCCCGAGTTCAATTCCCAGCACCGCAAAAATGGGAGAAGGACCTGGCAATCCACTCCCAAGGTAATCCCGAAACAGTCAGCCATTGAAAACCCTATGAGGGTCGCTATGATTCGGATACCGACTCGACGGCAACTAACAACAACAACAACAATGGCTAGTTGGTAGAATGCTTGCTGTGTGTGCTCTGAGGCCCTGAGTTTGATCCCCAGCACTGCAAAAATAGGAGAAAGACCTAGAAGCCGACGGCTGAAACAATTCCAAAACAATCAGCCTTTGAAAACCCTATGAATAGCAGAGAAGGACTGGCATAGTGTGGGGCATGGCACAGTGTTGGAGAGTGTTTTGTTCTGTTATACATAGAGTTGCTATGAGTTGGATCTGACTCAATGACACCTAACAACAACATATATTATTTTAAGAAATGTCTGTTCAAATCTCTTGCCCACTTTTAAATTGTGTTGCCCTTTTACTATTGAATCATAAATGTTCTTTATATATTCTAGATGAGTCATTTATCCGATCCATGATTTGCAAATATTTCTCTCATTCATTTTCTTGATGACATTCTTTGAAGTGCAAAAAATTTTAATTTGAAGTCTAGTTATTTTTCTTTTGTTTGCTTATGTTTTTGATGTCTTAGGTATAAGAAGATTTTGTCTAACCAAAGGTCACAAAGGTTAACTCATATTTTCTTCTACAAATGTAATAATTATAGCTCAGTTTTGAGTTAATTTTGCATATGATGCGAGGAAGGGCCTAACTCCATTCATTTGAATGTAGATATCCAGTTGTCACAGAACTATTTTTTGAAAAGCCTATCCTTCCCCATGGAATTTTCTTAGCACTCCTGTTAGAGATCAATTAACCATGGATGTAAGGGTTTATGTCTTGATTTTTAATTCCAGTCCTTTCATCTGATTGTATCCCAGTGCCACAATATTTTGGTTACTGTATTTTACAATAAGTTTTATTTGTTGTTTCTTTTGAGGTAGGGTCTTGCTGTATAGCCCAGGCTGATCTTGAGCTCACTGTGTAGTCCAGGCTGGCCTCTTAATTCATGATCCTCCTACCTCAGCCTCCCAAGTGCTGGAATTGCAGGCATGCACCACTACCACACTCAGCTTGTAGTAAGTTTTGAAACCAGGAAGTGTGATTTCTTCAACTTTGTTCTTCCTTTTCAATATTATTTTGGTGTTCTGAGTCCCTTGCATTTTCATATGAATTTTAGGATTGGCTTGTCAGTTTCTGAAAGAAAAAAAAACCATTTTAGATTTTGATAGGGATTGCATTGTTGGGGAATATAACTATTTTGATAATGATTCTTCTCATCAGTGAACATTGGTATTTTTCTGTTTATGTAGATCTTTTAAAAATAGTTCACAGTTTTTAGAGTATAAGCTTTATACATACTTTGTTAATTTTTATTCATTAGTGTTATAGTCTTCTTGGTCCTAAGTCCTTATAAATGATTTCTAAAAATTTCATAGCCATTGCATTTTAAACTATCTGGTGTCCATCCATACTATTCATTCAAAAAATACTGAGTAAGTGTGTACTGTAGTCAGATACTCTGCCAAACACTGGGAATGCAGTGTGCATTGAAAGCAGGCACAGTGCTTGACTACCTGGATATGCAAGCTGAGGGCAGCAGATAATAATCAAATAATAACTCAGAAAATAGTTATTATTTACAAATGGAGAAGTATTATGGGGGAAACACTGTGGTACTTTGTGAGCATACAAGAGAGGACCCCAGCTAGACTAGGGGATCTGGGAAGGCTTCTCTAAGGAAGTGGTATCTGAGTGAGGTCATAGGATACATAGGACTTGGGTAGTTAACAGCAAGGGATCTCTCTGTCTATCTATCTATCTATCTATCTATCTATCTATCTATCTATCTATCTACCTATCTATCTATCTGTCTATCTATCATCTGTCTGTCTGTCTATCTATCTATGCTTTTTTTTTTTTGATGGAGGGAGGTAGGGTAGAAGCCAGTGTTCAAGTTAGAGGAATCAGCATAAATGAAGAAACCATATACTGAAAGCAGCACAGCAATGGTGATATGAAAAGATGTTGGTGCAGTGTAGAGACAAGGTGGGGAGCAATATGTATGATGGGATCCAAGGCTAGGGAGGCAGCCAGTGCCTCACAATGTCTTATGGGCCAAGTTCAAGAAGGTGTAGATTTGTGAGTTCAGATGCTGAGTCCCAGATGTCACTTATAAGCTATATGACTTTGAGCAAGTTACTAATCCTCTCTGTGACTGTTTCCTCATTTATATCATGAAAATAATTTTAGCATGTAACCAGTAGTGTAGTTATAAGGAATAACTGAGTTAATATGTGTAAAACACATAGAGAAACCCTAAGACATAGCAAGGGGTCAGTAAATGTTGTGTGTTATTACAGGCATGGTTAATTTTAAGAGAAAGACATTTTTAGCAGGGAAGCACTGATCTTGTCATCAGAAACTTTTAAGCAATGACTAGGTATGAACAACCTGTAGCTGTAGCACTGTGGCTTCTGATCACATCAGATCTCAGAAACTAAGCAGGGTAGGGCCTGCTTAGTACTTGGATGGGAGAACGCCTGGGAACACCAGGTGCTGTAGGCTTGGGAGAAGGACCCAGTAACCCACTCCCCAAAATCAGTCTGTTATTGAAAACCCTGTGAATAGCAGAGAGATACTGACAATAGTGTTTCGCCTGTTGTACATAGGGTTGCTATGAGTCGGATACTGACTCGATGGCACCTAACAACAACAACAATAACAGGTATGAACACATCAGCTAATAGTGAAAATACAATTGTGTGTTTTTGTGATGCTTACCCTACTTAATGAAGCATTTTAAGCATGCTTGAAATAAAATTGATGTACCACTTTGCAATATTTCCTCCCATTTGTTAAAAGAAGAGCCTCAAATACACTGCTTGGCAATCTTCCTGTAAGTGTGGAGAGTAATCAAAGTTCATTTCCTTAAACACATTCTGGGCTTCAGCCTTACTTTACAATGAGTTCATATTAATTTAGATTTCTTTTTATGCTCTGTGATCTTTTGTATCCTAAGAAATATTCTGAGTTTTGCTATAACACAAGGCTTTGTAGAAGGGAGCAGAGGATCATTTTGGCCATGTACTGGCTTGGCACCCCAGCTCTGCCAGGTACCTGCTCTGTGACCTCGAGGAGGTTATTTTAGCTTCCTTCAGACTGTTTCCTTACCTGGAAAAGGGGTTAAATGAATTAAACTTATGTATAATGGAGTGAACATACATTTTTGTTTCTTCTAGAGTATTTTCTGATTATGCCTATTGGCCCAACATTATTAGTAATGATGCCCCTTTTACTCTCAAAAATGTTTCTGGCTTTGATAAATTACTGTATGGTCATTACATTTATTAAGAAAGTTGAATGGTGATTGGCATGTAGTAAATTCCATATATGTGTTATGTATTTTTATGATATCTTTGCCCAAGAATGGGTTTGTTTCAAGATTGGCTTCTTTTTTCTCCACCAGCCTTAAAGATATTCCCTTTCTCAGTGGGCAGAGTGATCTAATACAATGGCCACATGTCCTTTGCCTTCCTTGTCTGCCAGGTACCCCAGTTGCCAGGTACCCCAGTAGCTTTTGCATTCAGTCCATCTTTCTTCACCTTTAGGGTTTAGCACAGTTGCTGGGAAGAGTTCTGAAGATGTTGCATCACCAGATCAGGAGGTATCATGGCCTGCTTTTACTTTAGGGTGGTTACCCACACTTTGTCTGCTTGGGGAAAGGGCTGGAGAGGATGGCCTGGGGTCCATGCAGGTGATTACTGCTTTGCCTTTGGGACTGGGCTTTTGCTCATGAAATTACCTGCAGTGAACATCTGGGTGGTTGTGTGTTCCTTCTTTCAGGCTGGGCTAAACCTATTTAACTCTATGGCCCAGACATCTGGCAGAATTGGGATGTGGAAGAATCAAAGTGAGGGAGAAAATTGTGGGGATATTTTCCTCCCCATAATTGGAATTATGAATTAAGTCATCAAAGCCATTGAGAGAGACAGACCTAAGATAGGACCTCCTCACAGGAAGGGCAAGAGGCGTGCAGATTGACATTTCTAACTGAGTAGGAGGCAGAACACTATTCCTTAGGACACAACCAGCCCCTACAGTCTGGTGTCTTTACCGAGCTCAGTATTTCCTTGTTTGATCTTCACCACCACCCTGTAGAGGAGTGTTCTGCTTATCGGCTCCTCTTGCTAATGAAGATGCTGCCACTTGCTGGGGCTGCGACTTGAATCCAATTATATTGGGTCAGGATGTTTAGAATTGTTCATTTCCAGTTCCCACTCTTTCTGGTATTTGAAGGCAACATTACGTTTCAAAGTATAAACTACATGTTGGGATTGCAGAAGGAAAGATGTTGTTGTGTTTGGCAAGCTTGTTCTGGAGGCCAGTGTAGACCCTTGATCTATTTTGGGGATATTTATTAGGCTGTGGACCTATGATGGACCAGAGGGAAGAGGAGAAAGAGACATAACACAAGATAATATGAGACAAAACAGGAGTTATTCCATGCATTTTCTCCTAGGGAGACAGTACCACTCTCTGGTGAAGAGCATAGTTAGAGGACTCCTGTTAGGGTCACTGTCCCATATAAGTGCCTTGGTGCAAACCAGAAAAATTCTGGATTGCAAGTTGGACATAAAATACAATTTCTTGAACACTGAGGCCCCAGATGGAATTGGACAACTTCAATACCTTGTGCCTAGAGATCCATGTATTAGTTTATTTTAATTTTTGTGGTACTTGGGGGTTGAACCCAGGGCCTCCAGCACTCTTTGCAAGTACACTACCATTGTGCCAAACCCCAATCAAATTATTTATTTTTTTAAATTTTGAGTCAGGGTCTCACTAAAGTTCCACAGGATGCCTCTGGCCTTGAACTCATGATCCTCCTGCCTCAGGCTTTTGAGTTGCCGGGATTATAGGCATATGCCACTGAGCCTGGCTTCTATTTTTTACCACTACAGCAAAATACCTGAAGCAGGCTAACTTTTACAGAAAAGAGGTTTATTTTGGTTTATGTTTCTGCAGGTACAAAGTTGAGGGGCCACATCTGGTGATGACGTTCTTGCTAGCAGAGTCCCAAGGTGGCACAGGTTATCACAGGACATCACATTGGCAAGAGATAGAGATCATGTGTGTCTTCCTTTCTCACTCCTTCTTATAAAGTCACCAGAATTCAATCATGGGCACTCCATCCTGTTCTAATCCTAATAACTTCCTGAATACCCCAAATCTAAACACCACAGTTGTATTAAGTTTCCACCCTTCACTTTTTTTTTCAGTTTTGGGGGTTGACCCCATGGCCTCATACACACTAGGCACATGCTCTACCACTGAGCTTCACTCTCAGCTGCTTTATTATTTTTATTTTGAGACAGGGTCTCACAAAGCTGTACAGGCTGCCTCTGGCCTGGAATTCACGATCCTCCTGCTTCAGCCTCCCAGTTGCTGGGAATATGGATGTGCACCACAGCGCCTGGCTTCCATCCTCTTCATACATATCAATAGGGACTAAATTTCATGCATGAAACCTTGAAGGATACCCTCAAGTCATATTCAAACCATAGCAATGTGTGGTCCCCTTAGCTGAGTAGGATCAAAAGCTCAGACAAATGCTGACCTTACATTCACCCCATACAGCATGGAGGGGACTGATTGATACTGCCCCAGTGATCTACATGTTATGACAGTGAAGGCATGTGATCACCAGATGGCAGTACAGGTACAAGAATGCTGGTGCCAGATTGAGAACTGCTGCCTTAGGAGGCAGAGGGAACAGGGTCTGGAACAAGGGGTTGGAACCCTGCTTTCAGAGTTTCCCCTTAAGTTGAGCACCCAGGGTAGTCCACTTGATTCTATTTGTATAACCCTTTGTAAGCCTTTCCTAACAGTTTGGTGTTGTTGTTGTTAGGTGCGATTGAATTGGGTCTAACTCATAGTGACCCTATGTACAACAGAAGGAAACACTCCCTGATTCTGTGCCAGGCACATGATCTTTTTTATGTTTAAGCCCATTGTTGTAGACACTGTGTCAATCTATCTAGTTGAAAGTCTTCTTTTTCTTTTCATTGACCTGCCACTCTCCCAAACATGATGTCCTTTTCCAGGGATTGGTCCCTCCTGACAACATGTCCAAAATAAGTCAGACAGTGTAGCCATCCTAGCTTCCAAGGAGCACTCTGGTTGCACCACTTCTAGGACAGATCTTTTGGTCCTTTTTTCAGTCCATGGTATATTCAGTATTCGTCTCCAGCACCATAGTTTGAAAGCATCAATTCTCCTGTCTCCCTTAGTCATTGTCCAGCTTATACAACTGTATGATGCAACTGAAAATACCACGAGTCAGGCGCACCTTCAGCTTCAATGTGACATTTTTAACTTTTCAGCATTTTAAAGAAATCTTTTGCAACAGCTTTTCCCAGTGCAATGCATTTTTTGATTTCTTTACTGCTGCTTCCATGGGTGTTGATTGTAAAACCAAGTAAAGCAAAATCTTTGGGCAACCTCAATCTTTTCTCCATTTATCATGAAGCTGCTTACTGACCCAGTTGTAAGGATTTTTATCTTGCTAATATTGAGCTGCAATCCATACTGAAGGCTGTGTTCTTTGATCTTCATCAGTAAATGTTTCAAGTCCTCTTCACTTTCAGCAAGCAGAATTGTGTCATCTGCATTAATGCAGGGTGTTAATGAGTCTTCCTCTAATCAAAATGCTACATTCTTCTTCATAAAGTATAGCTTCTCAGATTATTTGCTCTGCATAAGAGATTGAAGAGGTACAGTGAAAGGATACAGCCCTGGCACATACTTTTCTTGACTTTAAACCAGGCAGTGTTTCATGTTCTGTTTGAACAATTGCCTCCTGATCCATGTACAGATTCCTCATGAGTATAATTAAGTGCTCTGGTATTCCCATTCTTTGCAATGTTGTCCAGAATTTGTTGTTATCCACACAGTCAAATGCCTTTGCATAGTCAACAAAACATAGATGGACATCTTTCTGGTGTTCTCTGCTCTTGGCTAATAATCATCTGACATTAGCAATGATAACCCTGGTTATACGCCCTCTTCTGAATCTGACTTCATTTTTTGGCAGTTCCCTGTCTGTATACTACTGCAGTCACTTTTGAATGATCTTTAGCAAAATTTTACTTGCATTTAATATTAATGATATCCTTCAATAATTTCTACATTTGGTTGGATCATCTTTTTTGGGAATAGGCACATATATGGATCTCTTCCAGTTAGTTGGCCAGGTACCTGTTTTCCAAATTTCTTGGCATAAGAAGGTTAGTACCTCCAGTGCTGCATCTGTTCATTTAAACATCTCTGTTGGTATTCCATAAATTCCTGAAGCCTTGTGTTTTGTCAATTACTTCAAGGCAGCTTCCACTTCATCCTTCAGGTCTTGTTCTGACTTTTGATATTGGGCTTTTCCATAGTCTCTTTCCACAAATGTGGTCGATTTGGTTCCTGTATGTTGCATCTGGTGACTTCCATGTGTATAGTCGCTTTTTATGTTGGTGAAAAAATGTATTTGCAATGAAAAGGTTATTGGTCAAAATTCTATCATGTGATCTCCAGCATTGTTTCTGTCACCAAAGCCATATTTTCTAACTCTGAGCCACCTTCTTCATTTCTAACTTTTGCATTCCAGTCACCAGTGATTATCAGTACATCCTGATTGCATGGTTGATCTATTTCAGACTGTAGAAGCTGGTAAAAATCTTCCCCATGTTCATTTATGGCCTTAGTGGTGGGTGCATATATTTGAATAATAGTCATATTAACTGGCCTTCCTTGTAGGCGTATGGATGTTATTCTATCATTGACAGCTTGTACTTCAGAACAGACCTTGAGATATCTTTTGTGATAATGAATGCATCCCCATTTCTCTTTAATTTGTCATTCCCGACATAGTAGACTATATGATTATCTGATTCAAAATGACCCATATCAGTCCATTTTAGTTCACTGATATCTGGAATGTCAATGTTTATGCACTCCATTTCCCTTTTGATGATTTCTAATTTTCCTAGATTCATACTATGTACATTTCATGTTCCAATTATTAATGGATGTTTACAGTTGTTCTTTCTCATTTTGAGTCATGTGACATCAGCAAATGGAGGTCCCTAGGGCCTTACTCCATTTCTGTCATTAGGGTAGACTCTACGTTGAGGAAGCCTGCAGCTGTAGCTTTGTGGCATCTGATCCCGTCAGATCTCGGAAGCTAAGCAGGGTCGGGCCTGGTTAGTACTTGGATGGGAGACTGCCAGGGAATACTAGGTGATGTAGGCTTGGGAGATGGACCTTGGGAGATGGACCCACTACCAAAGTCAACCCGCCATTGAAAACCTTATGAACAGCAGAGAAGCACTGACAATAGTGTTTCACCTGTTGTACGGATGGTCGCTATGAGTCAGATACCAACTCGAAGGCACCTAACAACAACAACAACTACTACTTTGAGGAGGCAACTTTTCTCCAGTTCTCTTTTGAGTGCCTTCCAACCTGGGGCACTCATTTTCTAGCACTATATCTGACAGTATTTCTATGCTATTCATAGGATTTTCAATGGCTAATTGTTTTGGGAGTAGGTTAACTGTGTCCTTCTTCCTAGTCTATCTTAGTTTGGAAGCTCAACTGAAACCTGTGCACCATGGGTGACCCTGATGGTATCTGTAATACTGGTGGCATAGCTTTCAGCATCACAGCAACAATGCATGCCCCCACAGTATGGCAAAGTGACAGATATGTGGTGGTCCTAACAATTTATTTTCCCCAAAGTCTGTTAGGCTGACTTTCTTAAAATGTTTCCATCTTGCTGGGCACAGTGGCGCATGTCTGTAATTCTAGCACTTGGGATGCTGAGGTAGGATTGTGAGGTCGTGGCCAACCTGGGCTACATAGAGAGACTTTGTCTCAGGGGAAAAAAAAGTGTCCATTCTGAATCCTGTTCCTAATGGGGTGTAAAAAAGAAAGAAGAGGGGATGGGGGAGAGAAAGGGAGGGAGAAAGGGAAGGAGAATGGAGAAAAAAATAAGATAAAACATATGTTATGCAGATAGGTGAAGTTTAAATTCAAACACATTGTATTTTTCATTTTCTCTGATTTGGGTACACTGTTGAGACACAGCAAGCCACCTAAGGTTTTTATACATAAATGTTTTGCTCAGACATGAAGACAGGTTTTTTCCAGATTAGGAAAGCTCTGATGGGTGTAGGTCTTGACAAAAGATAAATGGCATCTTTCAAAGCATGTCCCCTGTCAGACTCTACATCCTCGGAGTGTCTACTGAACTCTCTCCCTTTCTAATCCAGGGGTGAGTTGGGCCTTCTCTTAGGTAATGAAAAGTGTGCAGAACACACTTATTAATAGGTTCTTTATAAAGTAAATGAGTTTTATATATGAAAAGCAGATGCAATGGATTCAATAGAAATCTGAAAAATCAAAGCTGGAATAGTAGAGGTAGATGATTAGGAAAACATGGCACATTAAATAAAGTAAAAAAGCCATCATGTGAGTTTGCAGGGTGAGGAAGCTCATGTTTCTCTTTGGGGGGATTGTCCACAAGTGTAATGGCATATCTGTTGTGGCTGGAGGAGCTGGGAGACATTTTTAACAATTTCATGATGCTCTGTGGATGTAACCCGAGAATATGCCCAACCAAATGAGATTCTGAATATTTTGAAACACCTGGACTAAGTAAACAACTTCAGTTTACTCAGGGCCCATGCCTCATGGCCTTATAACCACTGTTTTTTTTTTTTTAAAGGAAACAGAGCCCTATATTTTTAATTTTTCCCCTTTATTGATAAATGTTGGTGGGGTACAGAGTAGCACAGCATTTGCTGTTTCCATTGTGCCACCATTATATCACTTTTGGTTACACTTTCATCAACTTATAACATTTATTGAACCCTTTGATTAATATGCGGTAAAATTCATATGCATTTATGTGTTGGATTCCAGTATTTTTCCCATGTGCTCATGAAGTTGCATCATTTATGTTGAGACTTGTATCCACTTTTGATAGCTCCCAGGTCAGTAAGGTTTTGCTACACCAGGCAGGTACTTTCTTTCTGTCATTGAGGCAAGGCCATTGTCATTAACAAGGGCAGACCCTTGATTTCTCTTTGCTTTCTAGTGTATGGGAAACACCAAATTTTCCAAGAAGACATTATGGGATAATTGTGGGCTGGGCAGTGTCTTGGGTGATAACACTTCCAATTTTGTGGAGTTTTAATGGCTAGGTTTGGCTGGGGCCTTGGCAATCACCTGTTCCAACATACTACCCTAATCTTCTGCAATGTTCCTGACAGATCCTCCACTCACTCTTTGACTGGAGAGAGAATTATTCTCCATATGAAAGTGTTTCTCGGAGCTGGTGGCTCACACCTGTAATCCCAGTGAGTCGGGAGGCAGAGGCAGAAGGATTGCAAGTTTGAGACCAGAGGCAATCTGAGTAATTTAGTGAAACCCTGTCTCAAAGAGGAAAAAAATGGGCTGGGGCTGTAGCTCAGTGGTACAGCCCTTGCAAAGCGTGCAAGCATGAGGACCTGGGTTCAACCTCCAGTACTGTAAAAAAAAAAAGTGTTTCTTAGTTCACCTATCATGCATAAGCTTCCCCTACTGTCCAATGATCTTTCAAGATATTATCAGAGGATTTCCTCTCACTATGGAACACATCTCAGTGAAATGAAAAAGGGCAGCCAAGTGTATTATACTTTAACATTCCAAAGCATTCTGGGGGAACTTTGGAAGTAAATTTTTATCTTAGCCTAGATGGGAGCTTTGAGAAAATCAATTTTTAGTATTTATCAAAACTTGCACTTGTTTGAGAGAGTATCGATTTCATACAGTCACAATGATGAGTATGGATATACTTAATTTTCATTTTAATTCAGCTGCCACTTGATGAGTACTTTCCCTTTGCCAGGTCTTGGGATAAATCAGTAGGCTGCAAAGATAAATGTCATGGTCTCTGTCCTGGGGTAGTTCATGGTCTACCTGATCATAAATAAAGACATGAGTATCATATGGCACATTGAAAGCTATCTCAGAAATAGGAACAAACTGCAAGGGAAGGCAGGCAATGGAAAGATAAGGGAGGTGGGGTATTGCTTTTTATGCTAGATCTTCAAACATGCAGAGGAGCCAGCTGGATTTGGTGGAGAAGTGGGAGCAGGGGAGAGGTTTGGAGAGTGTAGGGAAAATTGGGAGGAAATTGGCAAAAACTCCCAAACTGGGAAAATGGCGTTTGAATATCTGGTTTGTAAGTTAGAAATCTAGGGAAAATGAAAGTAACTTGGTTGCACCCTTCCTGATTGGACAATTGGACTGAAAGCTGATTGGCTCAGGCCATTCCATGGGCGAGCTACATAAAGAGCTGCCCTGCGGTAGCTTGACCTTTTTTGCACACCTTTTTAGGCCCTTTTAGGCTTTTTGGCACCCCTTTCTGTGCCTTCTCGCCTGTTCCTGCCCAGACCACGGATGAGGAAGCACCTCTCCCACTGCTCTGCCCCGGACCTTTGGTGAGGAAAGAATGCTCTCCCGTCGCAATCCTCAACAAGGAAAAGAACCTGCTCTCCATCTGATCACCGATGAAGCAACAGCTGTCTCCTCGTGACCACCGAGACGACCAACACAGGTGTTTGCTCCTGGAAGGCAAAAGTGCCTGAGGCTTTTCCTTTCTCCCGTCTCCTCCGGGGTCCCGAGGGCCACAGGAGTCTGCGCCCCTCACCTGAGGGCCCTAAGTTGACTGTGTTTAGTATCTGTGTGCGTGGCGGCGCAGCCTGTCCGAACCTCCAGGCTGGACCAGGAGGTGCGTGCCCCACATAGAGTTGGCGCCCGACCGTGGGGCCCAACAGAGAGGTCAGGGAGAGGTTTGGAGACGTGGAAATGACACATTGTAGGAAAGGGAAGACCACTATGATACTTCAAGGAGTGAGGCCAACATGCCATTGTTTGATTTTAGTTGAAATCCTCTCAGCTAGTGAGGTGCTGCAGTGCACACTTGGAGCATGAACTGCCTCCCACCCCTGGGAAGTGGGGCATGTCTCTATTCACTTTCAGTTTGTGGTGAGGCTGAGGATGCTTAGCTTACTTTAGGACTGAGGTGATCCTAGCATACTTGCCTTCCCTAGACTCAGTATTATTCAAGCAAGGTTTCAGAGCTCCCCTTATTGACTGCAAATGCAGTACTCATGTTTGTGGAGACTTGCATTTAGCACTTGGAACTTTCTTTACTTGACAGAACCGGGTCTGGCTTTTTTTTTTTTTTTTGGTGGCACTCGGGGGTTGAACTCAGGGCTTCACACATGCTTTTCCAAGTGCTCTACCATGAAAACTGCAATCCCAGCACACTTTTTACTCTTTTATCTTGAGAGAGGGTCTTGCTAAGTTATCCAGGCTGACTCTGGCCTTGAACTTGTGATCCTCCTGCCTCTGCCTCTTTAGTTCCTGGGATTATAGGCATGTGCCACTGTGCCCGGATCTAGGTCTTGCTTTATGAGCTGCTTTGTGGGTGAAGGAGCTACAGTTAGTTACCTGGGACCCTGTTAGGGCTGTAAGAGCTACAGGCTGTAGCACAGGCTGGGAAAGTAAGGAGTAGGTGCCCACCTGGGCTGTGAACTCCTGATTCTACCATAAATGACCAAGTGCTAAAAGCTTTGAAACAAGAGGAAGTCCCTGAGCAAGGAAAACTCTCATGGCCACTGAAATCAGTCAGCTTTGCAAGGAAGATTTAGAATTCAAATATGTCTTAAAGAGTTGTGAGGGCTGTTAGACCTTATAGAGATTTTATAGTTAATATATAGCAAGTGTTTCATCTTCTGCACTGACTCATAGAATGCTGATAGTTGGCTAGAGGCTGGTTGAGGATGATGTGGTGGTTGTTGTCAGGTGCCACCAAGTTGGGTTTGACTAAGAGCAACCCTATGTACAATAGAACAAAACATTCCCTGACACTATGCCATGCTCAGCACTATGTCAGTGTTTCTCCGCTATTCGCAGGGTTTTCGATGGCTAATTGTTTTGGGATTGCTTTGGGAGTGGATTGACATGTCCTTCTCCCATTTTGTGGTGCTGGGGCTCAAACCCAGGGTTTCATAGAGTACACAGCAGCACTCTACTCACGGAGCTAAAACCCAGATGGTGGGTTGAGGATGCCTCTGCACAAATAGGAAGAGTCTTGTGTGAAATCTCATGGCAAACCAGTGGCAATGATGGAGTGAGAATCCATATCTCCTGATTCCCAGGTGGGACTTTGGGACAGGTTGTGTGGCCATCCCAAAACCATGGTCACAGGCTCTTTCCCTGCAAGGATTCTTATAAACTGTTAAAAGTTAGAAAAATGTGGAGCTCTCTGGAGTCAATTTGCTGGAGGGGGAAAGAGCATTTGAAGTTCATCATTACTAACCAAATATCTTCAGTTATCAAAGCTCAAAGGGGGTGGATGATTCAGTGGACTTTGTCTTTTTTAAGAGGTTTTGATGTCACAGTGATCCATCAGCATCACAGAATCATGCTTTGGGAGGCAGTCATGGAGGAGCAAGAAGACAGGCGAATGTGAACTGAATGAATATGCTGTTGATGTGCACTAATTCCTGGACTGGGACACTCTCAATGGCTTTGGTCCTTTGAGATCCTGAGTGGACTTTAAAGGAGGCAATATCTGTCTAATCTGGAGGAACTGAGGAGGTTGTGTTGAAGTTGGGCACACTGGGAATGAGAATGTGGATGACTCCTTCTCAGCTACAAAATGAATATTTCTAAAATAAGGTGAATGTGAAAAAGAGAAAAATGTCTTCTATGCTATCATTTCATAGATTCCAGGCTTTAGATCTTTTCAGACAAGAAATTTAAGTGATCTAAAAGGCAATCCACTGAATGAATAAATTGCAAGGAAAAGGATTGAGGTGACACCTGTAGAAGAAAAGAGACTTAAAAATATACCAGTCAAGCCAGGCGTGGTGGTGCACACCTGTAATCCCAGCGGCTTGGGAGGTGGAGGCAGGAGGATCGCAAGTTCAAGACCAGAGGAAGTCTGTGTAATTTAGTGAGACCCCTGTCTCAAAAAAAGTAAAAATATGGGCTGGGAGGTGGGCAGCTCAGTAGTACAGCACTTGCAAAGCATGCAGGTGTGAAGCCCTGGGCTCAACCCCCAGTACCACAAAAACAAACAAACAAACAAACAAACAACAACAAACAACAAAAACAAAAACAAAACAAAACAAAAAAACAAAACCAGTCAAATGCCATTTGAAGACCTTAGTTGGACATTGGTTCTAAAAAAACAACAAAAGAACCCAGCAATCACTTAGGAAACACTGACTATTTGATGGTACTAAGGAATTAACTTGGCTTTGACATGATAATATTACTGATATTGTATTAAAACAGAGGGGCCCTTTATGTTTTAGTGAAGTATAATGTTATAAGATGAAATGATGATGATTTGCCTCAAAATGATACATATCCTGATCATGAAGCTGGCTCTTGGTGTTAGTTGGCTACAACTTCCATTTGCTGTTGATGATTGCTCTGCCTTCAGGAGAGCAGGACAGGGAGAAGCCCATCTGAGTGGTTTCCAGTTTTTCAAAAAAAGGCACAGGAAAGAAAGAGGTAGACTGATGGTAGTTGGTCCTGGGCAACGAATGTACAAGAGTTCATATATCATTCCATCTAATTTTGAGTGTGTGTGTTAAAAAAAAAAAGACAATGTAAAGGAGTGCCACAAGCCAGGACATGGTTAAGCGTGATGTGATTGGAGCAGATCAGGAAATGAATAGAAAGTATGGAGTGTATTATTGTCCATGGAGTAAAGGAAGATACTGCTAATAGAGGATGTTCTTTTTCGATCCACTTTAATGGATGGACCACACAGCTCTAACTGACAAATCCATCACATAAAAGAAGTCATAGAGGTCAGCTTTGAAAGTGGTTTGCTCTAAATGTCCTTGGAAAACACTTCTCTACAGAGTACAGGAGTTACCTACCCAGTGAATTTAATTTTGGATCTCCTCTATGGAATTTGTCACCCCTGCAGCCTATACCTCTGGCCCCTTCCTTCCTTTGTATCACTCATCTATGTTCTCTTCCCACCCTCTGTGTCTTTATTACAACAAGCATATATGTTCAATGTGACAGTCTGCCCCACTGGCCTGAGGTGCATAAGGCAGAGGCATGCCTCATCCAACTGTGTACGTAGGACCTGGCAGCACAGAGGTGCTCAAGAGAGATCAATTGAACCTGAAATGGAATAACATTTGGCCCAATTCTGGAACATTTTGTGATATCCCCAAAAAAACAAAATCAAAAACAAACAAAACAACAAAAAACCCTGAAGGCCACAGGAGACCATGAGAGAGGCCTCTGGAGGAACTTAGAAAGGTCTCACTAGAAGATGAGTTTGAAGTGGTCCTCTTGGAGGAAATGGCTCATCTATCCTTTCTTTGACATCTGGATGTCCCCTAGTGGCTCTCTGTTACGATAAGGCACAATCTTATCCAGAGCTTTGGTTGTGTGGGAGAAGAGGATTTAGAATGCTTTTTGGTGGCAAGTTTAAGCAACAACCTGTTGCTCTTGGTCATCTATTAGTAAAGAGGTGGCTGGTGTTGGGGGCTCTCCTGAATTTGACAGGGTGAACTCAGTGGTGCTGATGGTGGGCCATGGAAAGCACCCTAATCAGAGCTTAAGAGTCATCCTTTGCTGGCCTTCTAGGGAAGCCTCCTACCCCAGGTAGGAAAAGAAGCTGCATCTATTGTCTCTAGAAGGCCACTGTTGAAGTACGCATTTGAATTATGAGCTAAGCAGACAGTAAACATCTTCATATGGGTAAAGAGCTTAATCTCGGAAGCTAAGCAGGGTAGGCCTGGTTAGTCCTTAGATGGGAGACTGCCTGGGAATACCAGGTGCTGCAGGCTAGGGAGAAGGACTTGGCAACCCACTCCTGAAACAGTCTGCCACTGAAAACCCTATGAATAGTGGAGAAACACTGACAATAGTGCCAGGCGTGGCACAGGGAAGGGAAGTAATTTGTTCTGTTGTACATAGAGTCACTGTTGACTCAGACCCAGCTCAATGACACCTAACAACAAGAAGAACAATGGTATGCCAGATGTTGTGCTAGGCTCTTTCACATATCTTCCCATCCTTGATCTATGGTAACCACATATTCTAATGTTTATGGGATAAAATTGATTTCAAACCAGTTCCTTTCCCCAATAAGATCTTTTGCAATCATCAGGCCGTAGATCTTGATTTTTAATTGAATAAACAACCATTGTCATGCTTATAGTCTGCTTGGATGGACACAGCATCTCAGCAGGCTTCACTAGATGTAACAATTCATCTTGGGATTGGACAAAGTCAAGGAGGCCTCCTTCATGTGGGTAAGTGTATAGTTTCCTCCTTACCACAAACCTAATGGTTTAAAACAACATACCTTTATTATCTTGGCTGGGGTTTAGCTCAGTTGGTAGAGTGCTGCTCTGCACTCTTTGAGGGCCATGGTTCAATCCCCAGCACCACAAAAATGAGAGAAGGATGTGGCAATCAAGCCAGCAAGAAGCCCTGATTTCAGAAAGGGGTCTCACTGGATTAAGTCAAGTGCATCTACGATACTCTCCTTCTTAATTAACTTAAAATCAAATGATTTGAAGCTTTAACTACATCTGTAAGACACTTTTACCTTTCTTAGCTATAGTTCTGCTACTGGCTAAGAGCAAGCCACAAACCACTGGTGGTGCCCAAAGTCAATGGGAATGGAGATGATACAGTGCATGACCACCAGGGGGCAGTGATCCATTTTAGGAAGAGGGGCGCAGGGCGAGAGAGAGAGAGAGAGAGAGAGAGAGAGAGAGAGAGAGAGAGAGAGAGAGAGAGAGAGAGAGAGAGAGAGAGAGAGAGAGAGAGGCATATATATATTTCTTGTTGTTGTTGTTTGTTTTTTTGAGACAAAGCTTTGCTGTATAGCCCCGGCTGGCCTCAAACTCACAATCCTGCCTCCCCCTCCCAAGTTCTGGTGTTACAGGTGTGCACCACAATACTCCGTGAAAGACTGTGATTCATTTTTATTCTAACACAGAAACTACACGATTCAGAAGAACAGAGGCTGGCCATTAGACTTCCACTTTTCCTTGATTTTTTGAAAAAATTCAATGCCAGGCACTCCCCAAGAGTTAGCTGCTCTGTTCCATGCCTCGAGAGAAGGGGGTTCCTTCAATTGTCCAGGGTGTTCTCAACCTCTTGGTTAGTGGTGTTCCCTTGGCTGGAAGCCAAAGTGTTCCTTGAATCTCTGCTGGCCTGACAGCAGAGTGGGTGAATTGTGAGGGTGGGGGGGAATGAAGGTTTCTCATTTTTTAAAAACAACCTTTCTTTCTTTTCTTTCTCTCCCTCCCTCCCTCCTTCCTTCCCTCCCTCCCTCCTCCTCCTCCCTCCCTCTCTCTCTCTCTCTCTCTCTCTTTCTTTCTTTCTTTCTTCTTTCTTTCTTTACTGGGAAGTTGAACCCAGGACCTCACACATGCTTTTTGTAAGTGTTCAACCACTGAGCGACACACCCCCAGCCCATTTTTTTTACTTTGTAGTTTTGAGACAGGGTCTTACTAAGTTATGCAGGCTGCCCCTTACCTCAAACTTGTGATCCTCTAGCCTCTGTCTCCTGAGTCACTGGGATTAAAGGCGTGCAACACCATGCCTGGCTAAAAACAACTTTATTATAGTTTATCTATATACTTGGGAGAAGGGTTTGGCAATCCACTCCCAAGGCAATCCCAAAACAGTCAGCCATTGAAAACCCTATGAGGGTCGCTATGAGTTGGATACCGACTCGACAGCACCTAACAACAACAACAACAACCTATATACTATACAGCTTTGTTGTTGTTGTTGTTGTTAGGTGCCGTCGAGTTGGTATCCGACTCATAGCGACCCTCATAGGGTTTTCAATGGCTAACTGTTTCGGGATTGCCTTGGGAGTGGATTGCCAGGTCCTTCTCCCATTTGTGCGGTGCTGGGAATTGAACTCGGGACCTCAGAGACTGCAGCGCAGCGCTCTACCAACTGAGCCAAATCCCAGCCCACTATACAGCTTACTCATCTTTAGTGTACACTTCAATGAGTTTAGTATATTTATACATTTAAGCCATTACCATTTTCTAGTTTTAGGATATTTCCTACCCTAGAATTTCCCTTGGGCCTGTTTGCATCCAATCTGTTTTCCTGCTCCCAGCCATAGATAACCACTGACCTGCTTTCTGACTCTATAGTTTGCCTTTTCTAGAAGTTTTTAAATAACCAGAATCATGCAAACATACTAGTCTTTAGTATCTGGTTTCTTTTACCTAATGTAATGTTTGTGAGGTGCATCTATGTTGTTGCATGTAATCATTAGTTTGTTCCTCTTCATCATCACATAGTATTCCATTCAGGACAAGCTATATAATTTGCAGGTCTAGTGCAAAATGAAAATGCCAAACCCTTTGTTCAAAAATCAGGAAAAAGTACCATTAAGTGTACTAAAGTATAATGCTTTTCCCTTTCTTTTGTGGTTTCTTTCTCATCCTGTTATGGTGTTTTTTTTGTTGTTGTTAGGTGCTATCAATTTGGTGTCCAACTCATAGCAATTCTATGTACAACAGATGAAACACTATGTCAGTGCTTCTCTGCTATTCATAGGGTTTTCAATGGCTGATTGTTTTTTGGGAGTGGGTTGCCGGGTCCTTCTCCTAAGCCTACAGTGCCTGGTGTTCCCAGGTGGTCTCCTATCTAAGTACTAACCAGGCCCGACCCTGCTTAGCTTCCGAAATCTGATGGGATTGGGTGCCACATGGTATGGCTGCGTGTTGGTTTTGTTTTTATTTGCTATGTAATGAATGCTATCTTCCTCTCAGGCATGGGGATACTTGTGAGGTGAGTAGACATCTCACAGGCACCTGGGGGCGCCACGACTCATCGTGCAGGCATAGCCCACCACTGGGTTACATTTCCCATCAACCACTGGACCAATAAGCTGTCTTAGTGGGGGATGAAGCAGTTGAACCAAGTGTTTCTCTTTCATTTGGGCCCACTGCCTTAACTCATGGTGGATAAGCCAGCTCCTAAGGGTGAGGCATCACTCAGCATTGCGGCCCATGCCTGTAACCCCAGTGATTCAGGATGCTGAGGTAGGAGGATAGTGAGTTTGAGGCCAGAGGTAACCTGTGCAACTTAGCAAGACACTATCTCAAGATAAAAATAAAAAAAGGGGCAGAAGGTGTGGCTCAGTGGTAGAATGCTTGCCTAGCATGTGTGAAGCCCTGGATTCAACCTGATGGTACTAGGGGAGAGAAGAGTAATGCATCTTCCACTCAGTGCCAGACTATGTACTTAGATCTGAGGCCTGTCTCATAAGACTTCAGTAACAAACCATAAACTCAAAGACAAATTTATTAAACACTGAGACAGTGACTACAGAGAAGCAAATTCTAATCGTGAGTCCCTTTTGAGTACTGCATGCCCATGAAGCTGGCCGGAGTTCTATGTATCCCACTCTTTTGTTTATCCATTTATCAGATGATGGGAATATAAGTTGTTTCTTGTTTTGGACCATTATGAACATTGGCCTATGTGAGTCTTCATGTGGTCATATGTTTTTACTCTTCTTGGGGTACCTAGGAAGGTAATTGCTGAGCCACATGGTAAGTGTGTATTTAACTTGTTGAGAAAATCTCCAGTTTTCTAAAGTGGCTGTACCTTTTTACATTTCCAGTTAGCCATGTATGAGGCTTTCTTCACATCCTCACCTACGCTCGGTATTATCTATCTTTTGAATATAGCCATTCTGCTATGAGTGTGATGGTATCTCATTGTGGTTTTGTCTTTCATTTTCTTCTTGTTATTAAGTGCTATTGAGTGAGGTCCAACTCCTAGCAACTCTAGGTACAACAGAATGAAACACTCTCTGTCCGACACTGTGCCATGCCTGGCACTATTGTCAGTGCTTCTCTGCTATTCATAGGGTTTTCAATGGTGGATTGTTTTGGAAGTGGATTGCCAGGTCCTTCTCCCTAGCCTGTAGCACCTGGCATTCCCAGGCAATCTCCCCTCCAAGGATTAACCAGGCTGACCCTGCTTAGCTTCTTAGATCAGGTGGGATCAGATGCTAGGGTGCTATGGCTGCAGACTTAATGACCAATAAAATTGAACATCTTTTCATGGGTTTATTTGCTACCTATGCATTTTCTTTGGTGAGCTGACTATTTAAATCTTTTGTCCATTTATTTTGAAATTAGATTGTTTGTCTTATAATTGAGTTCTAAGATTTTTTCCTGTGTCCTAGATACAATGAATTTCAGGTATATGATGTGCAAATATTTTCTTCCAGGCGGCTACTTGTCTTTTCATTTTATTAATGGTGTTTTTTGAGGAGCAAAATTTTTAAAATTTTAATGAAGTCCAGTTTACTGGTTACTTTCTTCTATAGTTCATGCTCTGGTGTCATCAGATTTTTTTTATTACCATCCTCAGGGAAGAAATTGGGGATCATGGTGACAGACAATCACCTTTGCACCTTTGATTAGGGACACTAGGGACAACTTTCTCTTGATTCTAGGATAGAATAGAAGTCATGAGGAAAGGAATGTGCTTTTTATACTAACTGGGGTTTTGTAGCCTCGTTTTTCCCTCCTCCCCAATCAGGCATGCTTAGGGACCAGTTGATAAGAATCACAGCCTGACAGGTCCACTCTACCTGTAAGAAGGGAAAATATCACTTGGAGATTTTAGGGAGGAGGAGATCCTTGGGCCCCATGTGAGACATTTTTTCAAAAAGATCTCATGTAGGATCACAGCAAAAAGGGAACAGTTTGAGGTTGAAGGTCTAGGTAAAAATCTGAGAGCCCTTCAAGGTTAATGACTAGCATCAACTTCAGTTTTAGGTTAAGGTACAAGTGGGATGATAGGTGCTGTACTTATGACATAAATGATGAAGGGATGACTGGGGAAATTCTTATACTAGTGCCTACCCACTAGTTTGAGAAATAGTTATTGAGTGCCTCTTTTGTGCCATTCATTGTTCTAGGTCCATGGGTACATCAATAGAATAAAGCAGACAAAATTCTTGGCTTTTGTGGAGCTTCAGTTCCAGGAGAGGGAGACAGACAGTAGAGCTACTCTTTGATTTATGATAGGGCTACGTCATGATAAACCCACACTAAAGGGAAAGTATCCCTGCAGCCCTAACCCTGTGGCGTCTGATCCCTTCAGATCTTGGGAACTAAGCAGGGTTGGGCCTTGTTAGTACTTGGGTGGGGGACCGCCTGGGAACATCAGATACTGTAGGCTTGGGAGAAGGACCCAGCAACCCACTCCCAAAAATCAATTTTCCATTGAAAACCCTATGAATAACAGAGAAGCACTGACAATAGTGTTTTGCCTATTGTACGTAGTATTGCTATGAGTTAGATACTGACTCAAAGGCACCTAACAACAACAAAGGGAAAATATTGTAAATCAAAAATGCAAAGCGCTGGGATGTAGCTCACTCATAGTGTGCTTCCCTTACATGCATAAAGCCCTGGGTTTGACCCCCAGCACCACAAAAACAGAAAAATTTTTTTGCCAGGTGCCATTGGAACATGCCTGTAATCCCAGCAACTTGGGAGGCAGAGCCAGGAGGATTGTGAGTTTGAGGTCAGAGGCAGCCTGTGTAATTTAGCAAGACTGTGCCAATAAGTAAATAACTGAATAAATAAATAAATAAATAAATGCATTAATCTACCTAATGTCCTACTGAACCTCTGAGCAGCACAGCACATGGGAGAGGATTGTTTGTCCTCATCAATGTGTACCTGGCTGGGAGCTGCCGCTCACTGCAGCTGCCTAGTATCAAGAGAGAGGATTGTGTCCAATTATCACTAGCCTGAGAGAAGATGGAAATTCAAAATTCCAAGTATGGTTTCTTCTGCATGCACATCTCTTTCACTCCATCATAAAGCTGAAAAATTGTTAGACTGCCATAAATTGAACCCTTATAAGAGTCTGTACATTAAAAACTAAGGAAAATTATTATGTATCACAGAATGGATAAGTGCCATGAGAAAAACAGCAGGGGCTGTGATGTCAGCGATACTGGAGACATTTCATATGTGTAGGGTGATCAGGGGAAAACTGACTGAGAGGGTGATGTTCAAAGTGGGGAAGTGAAATCTGGGGAAAGAGTAACAAAAGGAGAGCCCATTCCTGGCCAGGGTGAAAGCGTCAAGGTCCTGGGGTGCCTGACATGCTTGAGGATGAGTGTGAAGTGAGGGCAGAAAGAACAAGGAAGTGTGCAGAAGATGAAGTCAGAGAGGAAAGGCAGGTCTTGCAAGCCATTGTCAAGTTCTTTAGTTCTTGCATAGAGTGAACTAGAACTAATTTTGTGCAATAATATCTACATTTATGTGCCATTAAGGTGTATAATTATATTTTCCTCAAAAATTTTCCTGAATTCTGCATGTCATTGAATAACAGTTAACTCTTTAGAATGGCAAATGATACTGTGTTGTTGTTGTTGTTGTTAGGTGTTGTTGAGTTGGTGTGAGTTGAGGTGTTGTTGAGAATTTTGCTGATTTGTAGTGACTTTACGTACAACAGAAGGAAACACTGCTTCTCTGCTATTCATAGGGTTTGGGAATGGGTTGCCAGGTCCTTCTCCATAGCCTGCAACACCTGGTATTCCCAAGTGGTCTCCCATCCAAGGACTAGCCAGGCCTGAGCCTGCTTAGCTACCTAGTTCAGGAGGAATTGGAGGCCAGGGTGCTTTAGCTGCAGACTGATACTGTGTGTTGTTGTTGTTGTTGAATCGAGTTGTTGTTGTTGAATCAAGTCTGACTCATAGCGACCCTATGTACAGCAGATCGAAACACTTGCCGATTCTGTGCCAGGCAAATGATCTTATTTATGTTTAAGCCCATTGTTGCAGACACTGTGTCAATCCATCTGGTGGAGGGTTTTCTTCTTTTGTGTTGACCTGCTACTCTCCCAAACATGATGTCCTTCTCCAGGGATTGTTCTCTCCTGACTACATGTCTGAAATATGTAAGATGCAGTCTGGCCATTCTTGCTTCCAAGGAGCACTCTAGTTGCACTTCTTCTAGGACAGATTTGTTGGTTCTTTTGGCAATAGCACCACAATTCAAAAGCATCAATTCTTTTTCGGTCTCTCTTGTTCAATGTCCAGCTTTCACAACCATATGATGCCACTGAAAATACCATGGCACGAGTCAGATGCACTTTCATCTTCAATGTGACATCTTTGCTTTTCAATACTCTAAAGAGATCTTTTGCCACAGCTTTTCCTAGAGCAATGCGTCTTTTGATTTCTTGACTGCTGCTTCCACGGGTGTTGATTATAGAGCCAAGCAAAGCAAAATCTTGGACAACCTCAATCTTTTCTCCATTTATTGTGAAGTTTCGTGCTGACCCAG
>VMDO01009333.1:33677-77977 GCA_007922755.1 Pedetes capensis | reverse complement strand
TTTGACGTTTCTCTGTTGATTTTTTGTTTTGATGACCTGTCTCTTGACACAAGTGGGGTATTGAAGTCCCCCATTATTATTGATTCTGGACCAATAAAGTTCTTTATATTCCATAAGGTTTGTCTTATAAAGCTAGGAGCTCCTATGTTTGGGGCATATATATTAAGGAGCGTTATTGATTCTTGATCGATTGTTCCTTCTTTTATTTTTTATCTTGAGTCAGAGTGTTGCCAAGTTACACAGGCTGCCTCTTGGCCCCATCTCTTGATCCTTCCTGTCTCCACCTCCTGAGTCACTGCAATTCCAGATGTGAACCACCATGCCTAGCTGAGGTAAACGCTTTTATACAGAGATCCAGAGACTTCATACTCTTGTACAAGGTCTCATGGAAGACAAAGAAATCGAAGTCAACCCACTATTATATACATGACGAATGTCTTCTCAGAGACTAATGGGGAGCATGAAAACCAGACTTCGTCACTCTTCTTTCTCCTGCCTTGCTGAGAACTAATAAGTGAACTTACCAAGGCTGTAGGATAAAGATCAATATACAAAAAACAATTGTATTTATATGTGGGCAACAATCAATAGGAAATGGAAATTTTAAAAATGCCACTTGTGTTAGTCAGACTTTTGCCATGGTGATGAGGACCTGAGAGAAACAATTTAAAAGGAAGGAAAATTTGTTTTGGCTCACAGTGTCAGAGGTTTCAGTCCATCCTGTGGGGAGAGCATGACAGAGCAGAGCAGCAACCGACTTTGTGGTGGCCAGGAAGCAAAGAGAGAGATTGCCTGTGCTATTGTCCTCTTCTTCCTCCTTTTATTCCATCTGAGCTCTCATCCTATTGGGTGGTGCCACCCACAGTCAGGGCAGATTTTCCGGTTTTATTTAATACTCTCCGGAAAAGCCCTCAGAGATATATCCAGCAGTGTGCTTTACTAATCTCCTTGGCACTTCTCAATCCAATCACACCACTTACAATATGTTCTGGTTTGAATATCCCCTCCAGAACTCATACTGAAATCTATACTCCAAATGTAGCAGTGTTCAGGGGTGGTGGGACCCGTAAGAGACATTAAGAGGGATTACTGCAGTTCTGGTAGGACTGGATTAATTACCTTGATTGCAGGTTGTTATAAAACAAGGCCACCTTTCATATTTTGTCACTTTCCCACATGTCTGCATGCCTGTTGGCTTTCCTGCTGTGTTATCAAGCAGCATGAAGCCCTCACTATATACAACAGTATTTGGTCTTGGATTTCTAGTCCCTAGAACTGTGAGCCAAATAAACTTATTTCCTTTATAAATTACCCTGTCTCAGGTGTCCTATTAGAGCAACAGAAAATGGAGTAAAATACAATAGCAGTAAAAAAGTGAAATATTTAGGGGTAAACCTGACATAAGATGTGAAAGTTCTAAACACTGAAGACTGTGAATATTGCTGAGAGAAGTTAAAGATGTAAATAAATGGAGAAAAATATCACTCAGGACACTCACAATTGTTAAGATGTCAAATCTCCCCAAATTGATCTATAGATTCAATGGAATCCCAATAAAAATTCTCTTAGGTTTTCTTTTCATTTATTTATATTTTTGGAGAAATTGACAAGCTGATTCTAAAATTCATATGGAAATGCAAAGTCCTAGAATAGCCAAAGCAACTCTAAAAAAAGGAGAAAGTTGGAGAACAAAGACTGATTTTAAGGCCTGTTATGGAACTACCATAATCTACTGCCATGCTCAGAAGGAAACTAATGAGCTAACTGCTGCTCTGTGCCAAAGATTTGGGTTGAAGAACTCAGTGGATGCACTCAGAACTAGAAAGTGGAAGGCTTGGACACGAGGAGGACATCCTTCCCCAAACCTGTCTTGGGCCAGCCATGTGCCTTGTGCCATGAGCACTCTGCATGGTTTGAGTATGAAATGTGCCACCTGGGCTCAGGTATTAGAGGCTTAGTGGCCAGCTGATGGGCTTTGGGGAAGTGATTGGATCCTGAGGATCCTGACCTAGTCAATGGATTAATCCCTTAATGGATTCATAACATGACGGCATTAGTGAGAAGTGGTAAAAATAAGAGGTGGGGCCTACTTGGAGGGTATAGGTGCTAGAGTTATGCCCTTGGGGCTGTGTCTTGCCCTGGCCCCTTCCTACACTTCTCCTTTCTCTGCTTCCTGTGTACCCTGAGGTGAGAACCTTCTCTCCCACAAGCTCCCACTGTCAGGCTGTTCTGTCGAAGTGCATGAGGCCAAATGACCATGATCTGAACCCTCTGAAACTGTGGCCTAAAATAAGTCTTTCCTCTCCTAAGTTGTTTTCTCTGATATTTTGGTCACAACTATGCCAAAGTAACTAATAACACATGCCAATATCTCAAGAAAAGTAAGTCATGTTCTTACTGATTTCCTGGATGCTGTTGTTTTAAAATTGGAAATGATACTCTTTCTAGCTCTCTCTATCCATACTGAAAAACTGAAGTTGACAGAGTGAACCTTAAATAATAAGTAGAAGAACTGAAATAATTCAGTGGTGTAGAAGTAACAACATAAAATGAGAAAGCTTCAGGCCAACCAGACACTGAAAGTCATGTTTACACCTAAGATTTCCAGGAAATCCTAGAGTAGTAGCTCAACGTTCTCTCCATAATTTCTATATCTTCAACATTTCATCAGATGCCTTCTTCAACATTATCTAAATGTCTTCCCTTTCTTAGGCTTATTTCAATATTTCAGATCTGAATTTCTCTATCACAATATATCCCTAATGGACATATCAGTAATTGTGATATCATTATCTTTGGACAAGAAAAGGACAAAAAGCAGATGTTATCAGCTTTGGAGGTGGAAAAGCAATACAAAGAGTCTCATCACCCTTCAAATCTCAAAAAACAAAACAAACAAACAAACAAAAAAATGCACCTGGGAATTGAAAGAATAGGACAACAATTAGATTTCTTTTTTTTTTTTTTTTTTTTTGGTTAATATTCAATATGTTTCCAGAATATTTTGGCTACATTGTTGGTGAAAACTTTTACCTCTTATTCTACAGAAACCCCAGAGGTAACGTCAATGACATTGTTTACAAAAGCCTCAATAAAAATTTATATTTCAAGGCCAGAGCAGCCTGTATAACTTAATGAGACCCTGTTTCAAAATAAAATATAAAAATAAAGGAGACTGGAGGTGCAGCTCAGTGGTGGAGAGCTTGCCTAGCATGTGCAAGGCCATTGGTTCAACCCCTGGTACTGCCAAAATAAAATACATAAAAAGCTTATAAAACCACAGAAATATTTTGTGGTTTATCTAAGCAATCTTGTAGAGAAAGCAAATAAAACCCCTTTTTCCTAAACCTGCTGTTTAATTCACTCTATAACCTCTTCAAGGTAATCTATCCATGTTATCTTATTTAATGTTTTTTCATTATTTTATATTTTGCTTGTTTTGGTATTAACAAAATAAGCATTATCAATTTAATTATAAGATAGTCCATCTCATTAATGATTTGGGGCAATTTGAGAACAAGAATGCTTGAGAAGAGCTAAAAGGTCAATCTAGGAGAAGATATTCACTATAGAGATGATAAAACTGAGGCAGACATGTATAGTAGACTATGTCACTTCATGTTCTGACTATTGCTGTATGATAACTGATTTTTCATTGGCTCCCGGGCTTACTGGGCTCAGCTAGGTGGTTTTTGCCTGGGACTTTTATTAGTTGAAGTTCTCCAGAAAAAACAGAACCAATTACATCCACACACATGCACATGTATATACAAACCACACACATGCAATCAGCCCTCTGAATCCTGGTGGTTTACATCATACCCACTGATTCAGACAACTGGGGATCAAAAATGTTAAGGGAAAAAATATCACATTGAAGTTATATAGTAGATAGTTAGGACTAAAGAGAATGCATCCGTATTGAACAGGTTTAGACTTTTCTCTTTTCATGAATCCCTAAACAATGCAGTAAAATAACTATTTACACAGCACTGACATTGTGTCAGGTATTATAAGTAACCTAGAGATGATTTCCCCAATGCGTCTGTTAGCTTGTCATGCTGTGGAGGCTCATGTGTTGCTGTGATGCTGAAAGCTATGTCACTGGTATTTCAAATACCAGTGGGGCCACCCATGGTGGACAGGTTTCAGCTGAGCTTCCAGACTAAGACTAGGGAGAAGGACCTGGCAGCCCACTCCTGAAGCAATTACCCATTGAAAACCCTATGAATAGCAGAGAAGCACTGTCAAATATAATGCTGGCAATTGAGTCCCCCAGGCTAGAAGGCATTCAAGAAACTGGGAAAGAGTTACCTCCTCAAAGTAGAATCAACCTTAATGACAGAATTGGAGCAAAGCCTCTGGGACCTCTTTTTTTTATTGTGTAAAGACTCAAAATGAGAAGAAACACAGTGACTGCAACAATGGGCTCAAACATTAAAAGAGCATGTCCATGGCACAATGTTGGGTAATGTTTCCTTCTGTTGTGCGTAGGGCCCTGAGTCAGAGCTGACTCTACAGCACCTAACAACAGAGATTATTTAAAATATGTGAGAAGATGTATGTTGTTTAAATGCAAATACTATGTCATTTTAAATAGGGCACTTGGGTTATCTGTGGGTTTTTGTGTCTTTGGAAGGTTTGGAAATAAATCCTAGGTGGAGAATAATGGATGAAGGCGTGTGTGTGTGTGTGTGTGTGTGTGTGTGTGTGTGTGTGTGTGTAAAGGAACTGGCTCATGTGGTTGCAGGTGTTGGCAAATTTGAAATCTGCAGGGCAGGCTGCCAGGCTGCAAACTCAGGCAGGAGTTGAGGCTGCAATCTTGAGGCAGAGATTCTTCTCCAGAAAGCCTGGTTTTGCTCTTAAGGTGTTCAACTGGTTGAATGAGACTCATCCATATCATCTAGGATAAAGTCCTTTACTTAAAGTCAGCTGATGTTAGCTGTTAACCACATCTACAAAATACCTTCACCACACTACCTTGATTATTGTTTCAGTAAATACCTGCACACTATACCTTTGCAAAGTTAATGATGCTGACTATAGCATGCTCTCAGCTGTGACAGTCAGATGGTGGCTGGGTTGCAGTCTTCTGCCAGTTCACTCCAATGACTGGTGGCGATGCTGGTTGTGTACAGGGAGCTCAGCTGGGGCTGTTGATCTACATATGCCCTCCAGGTCTCTCCCTTCTCTTTGTGGCTTAGAATTCACTCAGCCTCATGGCTGAGGTCTGAGAGGTAATGTCTCAAGAGTCAGTATTCTGAGAAACAGAAAACAGAGGATGTTAGGCCAGTTAGTGTCTGTACCTGTCACTTCCACCATGTTCTCTTGGCCAAAGCAGTCATGTGGCTCATATGAATTCAAAACGTGGAGAAATCCGTCCCACTTCCTGATGGGAGAGTGGCCAGGCTACACTGTAGGGAAGAATATGTGGGCTGGGAGATAGAGATGTGCCACTTTTGGAAATTCAAGGGCATTCACTATTTTAATGGACCCTGGCCTTCCATCCAGCTGCCAGTGTCTGCAACTCTTTGCCTCAGGGCTTTCTTTGGCCAGAGTCTACTCTCCTCTTATGGTTACAGAAATGAATGCCTTCGTAGCAGAGCTGGACCAATGAATGGCAAGAGTTGGTTGCTGCGGTTCTCTTGCCTGTCCATCAAGTGAGGTGTCTGCACTGCCCCCCAGAATCCCTCTAGCAGGATCAAGTTCCAGTGCATAAAATAAGAACTTGCTTCATGGTTCACTGTGTATTCCTGTCTTGCCTCCCCCATTCACTTTCCTTACTCCCTTTACTGTATTGCTTCCTGAGATCACCTCTTTAAACATCTACTTGCACTCACATCTTTGGCTCATGGCTGGCTTCTGGGAGAGCCCAACTCAAGTTAGTGAGTGAACTGTCCAAGGTCACAGAACTAAAACTGGGGCCTGGACTGACCCCTCGTCAAGAGTACCTTCCACATTTGTTACATTCTGGAAGAGGGTCAGAAAATTAAAGGATTTAACTTTATAGAGTGATGCAGTAAAGAATTATAAAACAGAATTAGTTGAACTTTATATGGTAGCTATCTTAAGCAAATGTTTGGAAAGAACACTGGACCGGGATTTAAGAAATGTGGGTTCTTGCTTTTGCTGTGGTTGCGAACGTGCTCCATAACTTGCCCAAATCGCTAGGAGAGAAATTAAATTCTCATCCCACATTCACACCTCTAGTGTTCCAGTGAGTCAGTGATGCATGCAAAAGCAGAATGATGAAGAAAAATAGGCAAAAGAATAGAAAGAATTGAGTTTTCCCATTTCTTGTGGCTCCAGTCCACAAAACTTTGTTTTAAATTTTTTTTGCAAGTTTCTTATGTAGTTATGATCAGCATTCCATGTATCAGAAGCAGACAATATCAAAACCACTAATTCATACTGCCTGGATAATTCAGGTTATGTTGAAAGTCTCCAGTTACAACTTTTTAGCAGGCAGTTGCCAATGGCCTACTTTATCTCCAAGAGCTCTTGGGATAGAAAGCGACCTCTCAGTCCCTGACAACAAATGCCCCTGCCATTGCAGAACAGATGAACAGACATTAGCATGAACTACGCGGATATAGTCAGTCAAGATATTTTTTCTCTATTGGCTTATGAAAAAAATCACACCATATTATGGCTTTTGCTTCCCTGTACTAGCTTCTGTAGGATTTATGAATTTCATGGAGCAGTGTGTGCACATGTGTGTGTGCGTGTGCGTGTATTTTGATATCTATCTCTTTGTGTGTTAGTGAGTAGGGTAGAGAAATACAGACAACAGACTAATAGAAGAAAGAATACCTCATGAATAGGCTTGAACACATTTAATATCATCGATGATATTCTTTGATAAAACATAACCACAGGGTCAGGATTTATGTACTTATTTGCTTATTAAACTGATCACACAGTCTGGTAGGAAAATTCAATGCCATTTAGCTGCTAAGGATCTTGAATATGTTCTGGGTTGATATTTGTTTTTATTTTATATTTTTAAGAGGGAAACAAAGTGGATCTAAGATTTGCTCAGAAAACTTTACTTGCCAACTTAGCTAAATTGCAGCCCTTTCCTATAGAAACTGACATTCTGGTACATCCAGCCTTGGTCTATTCTAAGGTGGGAAGAGACTGGCTGTGAGAGCTATAATTCTTCCAAGATTAATTTTAAATTAGACGCTTAAAAAATACTTGACAGGTTCATATGGACATAACCCCTTCCATAGGTGGGGATGCTTTACTTTCTGTTTGTTGTTCTGCTGGTGTGTTAGAGCCTGAATACTGAGAACTGGTCACCCTGCTTTGCGGCACTAAGACAACTTTTTATGAGCACTTGCTTCTATTGTATGTAATCAAATCATAATTTAGTTTAATTGGCTTATTCACTTTAAAAGATCCACCTAATAGAAATAGAGCTGGGGTTTAGCCGGGTTGGTAGAGTGCTGCCCTGTGTTCTCTGAGGACCTGGGTTCAATCCCCAGCACTGCAAAAATGGGCCAAGGACCTGGCAGCCCACTCCCAATACAATCCCAAAACAATTTGCCATTGAAAACCCTATGAATAGCAGAGAAGCAATGACATAGTGCTGGACATGGCACAATGTCAGGGAATGTTTTGTTCTATGAGTCAGACTCACTCTATGGCACCTAACAACAACAATAGAGATAGAAAGGGAGGAATCTAGAACATAAAAATAGCTTTTAACAACGTCTGAGTAAAATTCATGGATTATTTTAAAAAGTGAAAACCACAAAATAAGCATTTTATTGAAAAAATCTTTATTTTCTCTGCCACGTTGGAGTTAGGGAAAAGTTATCCTCTGAAATAACTTCGGTGATTTGGCTCCATCTGTATTTCAAACGCACTAACTTCACATCATCCACTGTGGGAAATGAAGATACAATTTCGGGTCAAATTCAGCCTCCTGAAAAACTGCAAATTAAGATGCTGTTTGATTATATGCAGCTGGCTGTCTTAATCATGGTGATCAAAATTCAAATATTTAAAAAGGGCCTGGGAGGAATGCGTTTGGGCTTTTGACAAACTCTCAACCAAACTCTGAAGCCCACCCTGCGCTTTCCCAAATCTTTTTCCAGACAAGAGGCCCCATCAGCCCCCATGGGGCTCGCAGGGTTTCTCAAGAGTGGTTAGAGAGCCCCCATCCCCCAAACCCAGACGCACCCGGAGCCCAGGGAACGATTCTGGGCTGTCAAAATACGCCGCAGCGTGTTCAGTCCCAATAACTCCCGCGATGATTAATGAGGGTCTTGATCATTTAATATCGCATGTGATTAAATTATAAGGCGTGGGGGAGGGGAGCTCTGCGCTCGCTCAGCAGCCCAGGCGGACCGCGACCAGCCGGCGAGTCTGGGCTGCGGACGGGCGGTGATCTCCTTCGCACAGCGCCCAGCGAAGCTCGGCAACCGCGGATTCGCGCCTTCCCAAGGTCAGTGGGTCTGGGGAGGAGAGTGTGGGCGTAGTGGGGGATGGGGGAAGGGTGGGTACTGGGCAGCCAGGAACTGAGCCGGCGAGCCTGGCAAGACGCCGGCTCTTTCCCCAGCAAAGGAGCCCAGGGGTCTGGAAAATGGTCCCAGGCCCGGGACTTTAAATCCTGCTTCTCTCCGCTATGTCCAGAGCCTTAGAATTTCTGGGACCTTGACACCTCTAGGAAGAGGGGCCGCGGGGCCTGGCAGCGCAGGGTCTCCTTTTGGCCCCCGTCCCGGCGCCACCTTGACTGTGCAGGGTTTTCCTGTAGACAGGTCCGAGCTGGCTGTCAGGTTGGGCCACACGAAGCCCCTATTCTTGGGCCTGCGGACCCAGGCCGTGTCTCGTTCTCGGCAGAGTTCACGCCAGTTCCCTGGGCTCTGGGGTTCAAAGGGAAGCAGGGTTGTATAAAACCTCAGAAGAACGCCAAGCGGTGGGGAAGCGGGAAGATGCCAGCAAAACTCTAGGCGCACACTCTCTGGTTTTGCAGCTTGACTCCGGGAACGCGCGCGGGAATCACCGGCAAACTGAGGTTGCAGGGGACACCTAGCCATCGCTCTTTCCTCCCTAAAGGGTCCAGTGGAGACTCGGGTGTGGGCACTCCTTCTCCTGGGAGTAAGTGAACGCAGTGCCGTGCCAAGTAGAGGTCCAGGCTGCCTCACAGGCAGCCGGACTGCCACCGCACAGTCCCTCTCCAGGCGAGGTAGGTGGCTGCTTTTGCAGTTGTGCGCAGCGCCGGGTCGGCGCAGGGGATGGCGGCCTCGGAGTGGGAGCTGAGAGGCCACAGGCAGGACACAGAGGGCGTCGCTTCTTATTTCGTGATCGCATTTTAGGCCTTGACATTTAGCTGGGGCAGCCCCCCAGGAGTAGGGCTGTCTCGGAAAACCGTAGGAAACTGCACCCCAGGGATACGTTGAGACCCAGAACTGGACGGTGAAAATTAAAGCGACGTAGATAGAACCCCGGAGGGCCCCGAGACTAGGTCGTGCCAGGGTTGGAGTTTCCGCCTGGAAGTGGCATTCAGAAAGGGACGCCATGGGTTGAAACCAAGCTACTCGCTTTCCTTCAAAGAGCCAGAAGATGGAGAAAGCGCGGAGAAGGGCGCGCCTGTGTCCAGGGCCTTTGACTACAGATGTGGTGTCCTAATCTTCAGAGAAAGGGGTGAAAGCTTCCTAGGGCCACCTCCTTGGTTGTGCAGGAATGAACATTTCTTTCCCAGTTTCTTCGGGGAGAAAATCATGAACAACGGAATGAGCTCGTAAATAGAGGTCACAATATGGACGTATACAGGCATATGTATGTATGTATGCATGTGTATTTATATATTGTGTGTCGCTGTGTGTGTACATATCACATATGATATACCCTCAAAACACTCAAAGAGAATGAAAATGTACCTGCCTACCTAGAGCAGAAAGAAACCACACATTTGTTCTAAGAGGCTCAGGCTGAAATGCCCTCAATTAGCAGAGGATGTAGGCCGTTACTACAATTTCAGGATATTCGGTACACACAAAACTCTCAGGAAAACAAAATAAAACAAAACAAAACCTCTCCGAAAGCAGAGTAAAGGGGACGCCCCCGGATAGCCGTTACCTCTCTGGCCCAGTGTGGCTGGAAACCTGGATGTACCTTTCTTCCAGAGCCGCCTCCCTCTCTGTCCAAGAGGCCACTCCCCTAAAGGTGCATTAGTAATAATTAACGAGGGGTTATGGGCAAAGCTCTTGCCTGCTGACGCCTCTGCAGATAGAAATAACTTTACCTAGAGGCAATCAGGGCCATTACCTGTGTGCATGCTGGCGCTCGACCCCGGGGGTTCTGACACACTCCACGGCTAACAAGTAGATTCCAAAATGCCATTTTTGTTCCTGTTATTAAAGTCATTCCTTCAATTTGTTCTTTGTTCCTGTTTCTCTCAGACACTAGCTGAATCCTCTATCTGGCTATGTAGTGGCTGGACTCATGGAGGGCAATTTACATGTCCAAGGCCAACTTTTATCTCCTAAAGATGCCACACAATATAATGTAAAATAATGCGCACCAGGTGGACGCTATACCTTTCTCAGGAATTAAACGTGGGTTCGGAAAATCAGACGGGGGTTGTGCTAGATAGAAGTGCGTCCTTGGAACCAAGGACTCCACGTTCTCAATGTTAATATGGGGCTCGATAAAGATCGCCAAGCTGGGCTTTATTTCCCTGAATATCTGCTGTCTGACTCAGTGATGCTAGGATACTAACGATTCTCCAAGTTGCGAAAGGAGGAAGACGTATTTTCTTATCCACAAGTTCACTCAGGTCTAATGATTTCGGACACCTGCAAAATGACGTCGAAATCGGTGCGCATTGGGTGGCACCGTTTGCTCGACAGACCAGGAAGCGATCTTTGCGGTCTTTTTCTGCCTCTGGAGCGAGAGTTGGCGCGCATTGATTTCACTCCTCACTCTGAGCCCTACTGCCAAACCCCATTTAGGCCTAGACCGGGTATAATGGGAAACACTATCAGCAGACAATTACCCTTTCAGAGGATTCACTTCTCCTCACAGACACTGTTATTTGAGAAATAGGATCATTTGATTTCATATTGGACTAAATAACACCCAGCCGGTTCAAATTGCCAGCTTCTTAAAAACCGCCCATCGGAATAAATTGCAGCGGCCTCTTTTGCCTTTCAGGGCAATATGATGGGCATCGGACAGAACTTGTAAAAAATAACTACAAAGCCAGAACCGAGCAGTCGCTATTGGTGGGGATACCTCTGCCACTCCACAGGCAAAGGCATCCAGCCGCTCGGTTCCCCGCCACCGCCCCCTTCGCCATCCAACTTTGAGACGGTTCAACCACTTGGCTGTGGAATTTAAATGCACTGCCCCAGCTACCAGGAAGAAGGACTTGGAGTCCTAAGGCGCGTTAATGTTGAGCGGAGGAAGATGGGCAGGTACCAGAGACAATTGTGAGTTGTAAAGCAGCCTGGCAGGGTTTGCGCATTTGGAGACCTCTGAGGGACTAGGGGCTCTGCCACGTTAGGCATACGCCCTCTGACTTCTCAGGTCTGAATTTCTAGCTTGAAGCGTACCGCAGCCTTCAGGCCCCGCTGGCCCAGCAGCCAAACTCTGCTTGCTGGTGCGCCCTCCAGCTATGCCAGGCCTGGAGCCACTTCCTGTTCTCACAACTGACGCCACGCCAGGAGCTAGGGCTGCAGAGATCCGCCTAGGGCGTAGGAGGAGGGAGCCGCTCTGAGTCATCAGAGCCGAGCTGAGAGGGTGAAAGGAGAGGGAGACCAGCCAGCTGGAGTTAGCCGCACACCCACCACCTGAGCCATTTCAGAAAGAATTCAGCTTTTTGAAGTCGACCACTTGCTGTAGTTTACTTGACAAGGCTCAACGGATCGACAATTATCTAGTTGATGGTACGATCCATTCCCCTCCCAAACACAAAATATATATAAAATAAGATGTGACGCCTTAGTTCTTGGTTCCTCTGTGCCCGGGGTGGGGGGGGGGGAAGCGGGGGAGGGTTATTTAAGACGTCCAGAGCTTTGCCAAATCTGTCCGTTGAAGTGTTTATTACATCTGTGTTAAGGTATTACGGAAAGGCAGATTAGATTCTCTCTCTCCTAGGTAAATTGAAGGTGGGATCTCGGGCGCTCTCTGATGCACCCCTCTACCAGGTGTGAACTTCAAGCACCCTTTTAGTGCTTCTAGAGACGTGAAGTCAATTATTCTAGACCTTTGGGGACCTTTGGGGACAGGGTGGGAGCCTTTCCCCTTCCTTGGCACTGGGAGGAGCCAGGGAGCAGGCACTGGAGAGTACGTGTCCAGAGGGAAGGTTCCAACAGCATCTGGAGTGAGAAACTACGTTCCCCTCTCTTGGGTACGCTGGGGCTTTAGCTCAGGGGCAGGTTTGGTGGTGGCTGGGAGGATGTGGGTGCCTGCCCAACATGGAATAATGGGGAGCAGGGGATTTCAGGGTGCCTTTTCTCTTCCCTTGGCCTTGTGCGGGGTTAGCTGAGCCCCTCCTTAGCGTGTCGCCTGGTCACTCTTCTTTCCTGCAAATAAAAGCCTATGCACGAGGCCCAAGTACGCCCAAACCAAAGTCTGGGTCATGGGCCTTTGGCGCTGCGCTCTGGATCTAGGGAGAACACCGCAATGTCCAGCTTCTCAGTCTGCCGCCAGATCGGGCCCTGCGTGTCCGGATCCGAGGCAGGGCAGGGGCCACCCAAAGAGCCCAGGAAGAGCCCTGGGCGCCGGCGCCAACCGGTGCCTACCGCAAAGCTGTCACGCCCTCACTTGGCGCTCCAATTTGTCCCCTCCGGGTGCCCCTGCGGTCCCCCCAGACCCTGTGCACGCAGTTAAGGCTCGGACTGTCAACTCTCCACCTTCTCCCCGTGGATGGCTCAGCCGAGGAACACTTTCTTGCCGAGTGCTAAGGCCAAACGCTTTTCTAAGACGCAGAAACGAGAGCATAAATTCGGAGCTTCGGAAAGAACCGGTCTTGTCCCGCTCCAGAGTTCACTGCCGGTACCCCGCAGAGACACTCAGGGAAGAGCCGCCCGCCGCTGTCGCGACTCTGACGACCCACTGGAGCCCTGGAGCTGGCTCGGGCTGCTGCGGCAGCGCCTCGCGCCCCTGGGGACTCCGAGAAGAGACGCCAAGGATGGCACGGGTGGGCCTTTCCCTCCGCGCGTGGCTGTCACTGTCTTTTGGGGGCCAGAGGTGGGGCAGCTCGTTAAATTAAGGTGGACCGGCAACCCTGGGGCGTCTGTGTCCGCCCCGTCCAGGCCTGGGAGCCAGGCGTTGCGACTCGTGTCGGCCAGGCCACCTGCTTGGGCAGTGGCGAGCAGGTCAGCCCCTCCTGCCCACTATTTCCGCCCCCACCCTCGGTCACGTCTCGGTGCCCCGGTGCTGCCCTCCCTCGCGTGCGCTCCCTCCACGTCGTCGCGTTTACCAGGGCGTTTTGTCCCGGTGTCGGATTCCCGGCCGAGGTGTTGTAACTGTGCTCTCCTCCGACCGACGCTAATCAAGTAATTTCCCCATCCCAGCCCCATCAAATTGCTCTTTAGCTGTTGAACCGCGGAGTTTTGCTCGCCTTTTCACATGCTAATCACGCCCATTCAGCGGCTCTCGGTGGGGCTGTTTGTCGCGGGATAAATCTCCCTGTTTGCCCGCTGCATGATTAATTGATATTGTTGTCTGGCTTTTGTGGGGACCGCGAGAAGCTGAAAGGCGACGCGTCGTGGCTGTGCCGAGGCCGCTGGCGACATCATTGGGCTGCCGAGGTCCTGGCAAGGTCGGGCAGGGGCTGATGACATTATGCGCCCGATTTGGTTTCCTTATTAGAAAGATGATGAAAGACTTGGAGACCCCCGTCTTACAACCCACCATCCGTGCGCAGAAACCGCACAGCGTTTAAAGCCGCAAGCTCAGACAAAGCCCCAGCGTTTGCTCAATTCAGGAAAACAAGTGGGTGTCACTTCTCCGTGCAGGAGACAGTTAAATCTTATTTCGGCCCACCCGGGATTTCAGTGGAGTTGAATGTGAAGGCGCACAGTTGTGGTTCGGTTTTTTAAACAAAGAATGACAACAGCAACAACAACAACAAAAAGTTTATATATTTTTTTTTTATTGAGAATTGTAATGACTGGTCAAAACCCTTAAAAGAGGAGTAGGTGGAAGCAGGGCTCAGATAGACACCTTGTAGAGAGCGATGAAGCAAGCAGCGCAAAGGCGCTTCTATTCCCACCCTCAACATCTAGGTTTGCAGAAGTGGGCTGTACTGACACGGAATCGCCAGCCACCGTACAGCCTGGTGCTAACGCCGAACTCGTGAGAGCACTAGGACCAGAGTCCACCCGCATGTTAATCTTTTGACTGCACCGGTCCCTTCTCGTTGCTGTTAAGTTTCTGCCGACCGCAGGTGTGCAGCCCTACCAAGAAATTCCTCCGCCCCCTTGCACCCCTCCCGCCTTCTTCCCTGCGTCCTGGGGTTTTATCCTCTGCGGACATCCCTGGAAACTTGGAGATTCAATTAAACAATTGCAGTTACGCAGTGCTCCTACCGTCTGCTTATTGCAAATATTTCCTTTTTCGAGTTCTTAAAAGAAAAAAAAAGCAAAGAGAAGAAAAGAAACTGTCTTCTTCGCTTTCACTGAGCGCGGGGTAATTGATAGGCGCCATCAGAGGTCAGAATTTGCATGAGAATTAAGAGCAGTAAATTAATTTAATATTCCATGCACATCTCCAATTATTCCTGGAGACCTTTGTCTCCGCGGCTTCCAGAGAGGGGATTCAGCTGCTCTTCAACCAAACAACATCTGTGCGGTTAATAATTTGATAAACAGCTCATACAAATAGTTTCTGAATTATCTGCCAGCCCAATGACTATTCAGTTTAGAAGCGTTTTGGCAAGGTCTCTTGGAGTCCTCTAAGGGCCTCAGGCACCCGCACTGACAAATGTCTTATCTTTTAAACATCAGCAGATGACAATGTGTAAGATAAGTCATTATCATTAAGTAATAACACTAACCATAAAAAAAGAACATAAAATAAAACAAACCAAACAGGCTCAGACTTCAGGCAGGTCTTCTGTTAGAGACCCGAAGATGAGTGAAGGTGGGGGGCGCTGAGTGGGGCTGAGTGGAGAATCACCTGAACTTACTGGTAGAGAAGACATCGTTGTTGGGGAGGACTTCAGGAAGAGTGAGGGGCTGTTTTTCTTTAATTCCTTTGAATTCAGAGGCTGGACTTGTGCATGGAAAAATCTGTAAGAAACAGCTTTGGAGATAGCTACTGGAAGGAAACCATGGTAGCCAGGGCCAGGGGCAAACCAAGTTTCCCCCGTATTGCTTTTGATATCTCTCACTTACCTCTCTACTTGGAGGTATTATTTATTCTAAAAATAAACAACATAAAAATAAATTTAATGACCAGAAAGCCTGAGTAAATTATTTTGGCTGGGTGTAGTCATCAACTGACTTGTCCATATCTTTCTCTTTGACCTTCCACCCTCCTTCCTACCTTCATTCACCCTGAGTCAATGCACACTCCTCCTGCAGACAGCTTCCCACAAAACACAGGTATGTGGGAGGACAGGTGGAGAAGACAACCATCCTGCAGGCACCCAGCCAAAACATTAAATTGGCCCAATAAGGAAGTAGGGACTTGTAGGATGCCATCCTGTGTCAAAACAGGCCCAAATGTAGGCACTAAGCCCTCACCATCCCTGTCTCTAATGCTAAGCCTTACATGGCTGTGATTATTACACTCTTTTATCTTTCTGCCACCAGTAGCAGAGCCGATTCCCCATATAAAGTCTAGAAAGGAACCATTGATCTTGAATGAGACTCAGACTGTTCTAATTTTTGCAACCTGTGCACTGCAACTCAGTTTACAACAAATCTATGTTTACTTTGGAATTGTCCTGCAACAACTTCAATATAACAGGATGTTCCACGAGAGTCTTTATCTCTGTCTATACATTCCTGCATGTTTGATGTATACACCTCACACATTCAATATTCTACTTTCTATTTTCTATACTGCCAACAATCTAAGTAATTGAAGCCGCTGAAATCTACCCAGAAGTTCTGAGTAGTGTCGAAACAGTAATATGATAGAGCTTTGTCCTTGTACTTTAATGAGCCCTGGGTAGCATTGAGCTTTAAAGACAGGCAAACCCTTCAGGCTATAGGTCTAAATATACAACTTTACAATGAATACAATGCTTGCTAGGGCTCTATTGAATAATTGCTTTTCCAGAAAACAAGTCATTGTGTCACACCAATAGGACAATAGTGTTTCTACCAGGCACATTCATTTCTATTTTAAACATTTTCTTCTTGCATTTCATTAGATTTTTCTTGTATAACTATAGATACCACCAGGCCTTGTGAGGCTTTTATAGTGCATACAAATCATTTCTGTTATTTGTAATTGGGGGTCTCTGCCTGCACCTTTTTATTAATTTCTGACTTTGATTCTGAATTTTCTAGTCAGCAGAGTGCCTTGAAAACATTTCTTTTCCTAAATGGACATTATCAATTCTTTTGGGAGCCCTTCTAGTTTTAAATACCAACATATTCAGTTTCTTAATCTGCAGCAACGGCATTACTCATTTTTATGCATATAACCTACCCCCTTTGATGGTAGTTCATTTTATGCTCCATATTTATCTTCTTTACATTTGTTTGACTATTTTTCAAAGCGGTATATGGGCAGCAAGTGGCTATTAAACAAGAAGGCAGAGAACTCTGGTTACATTTTTGACTATAAGTAAAGACAGAGAACATGAAAATTTTGAGAATTTTTTTTTCTTCTAATGAGCCCTCTCCAGAAAAGCCGTCTGGATATCATTAAAGTTGATGAGTTTGGAAGGATTATCCTGATAAATGTTTGGCTTTTCAGTGATTAGACACATATTCTCAACACATTCTACTAACTGAGACTGAGGTCTGCATTTAGAGGGAGGTTTGTTGAGCAGAACTGGAAATTGTTGTGGGAAAAAATCCAGAGTATCAACTTCCTGTCTGGAGCTAAAATCAGAGGCAACAGCTACTCATGTTCACATGTATTAAAAATATTTGGAATATAGTAATAGGTGGTATTCAATAACTCAAATAACAGAAATCTTGACAATTTCCAAACTAACTTAAAAAATATATACTTTCTATCCCGGGGAAAGTTAAAAGAATGGTCAAGTGGCAGATAATTCTTTAAAGATGCAGTGTAGTCTTTGTTAGAATAAAGGCCTTTTCTTTTCTTTATTTTTTCTTTTCTTTCTTCCTTCCTTTCTTTCTTTCCTTCTTCTTTTTTTTTTTTTCTTTTCTTTTTCTTTTTTTGTGGTGCTGAGGATCGAACCCAGGCCTCACAGATAAGCACTCTACCACTAAGCTATACGTTCAACCCTAGGATTTTTTTCTTTATTTGACAGATACTAACAATGCTGTCATTAAACAAATTTTTTCCAATAAACAAAATTCACCAATGAAACAAATTCTTCCAATTCATTTATTTCCATTCACCTTAAAAAAATACAATTTCTACATATATGGCCAGGTTAAAACCCAAAACTATAAAAAATTAAATTTGAAAAGTGTAGGTTAGCATATCAAAGTTATGAATGAGATCCACTCAGATGAACATCTCTGTTCTCATTTTCCTCTATTTTAATGTGAAAATGGACCATGCTTAGCCATCTAGGATCATCTGTGATACTGGTTCGAAAAGAAACAACTTGGTGGGTTTGGGGATGATTGGAAGTATAGAAACAAGTCCAGGTTCTTCAGAGAGGATGTTAGCTAGCCCCTCAGTTCTTTCCTTTCCCTCTCCTGGCCAGGATTACAATCAGGTAGGCTGAGCTTCACGTGACTTCAGGGGTACCTTTTATAACATTGTGTTTGTAGATTTGTAAAGTTTTAAAGACATAGTTCTGTATCAGACAGTAAAGTTCTTTGATGAAGGAGTATCATTTTAAAAATTATACCGAGGGACAACATGGGCAGTGAGGCTGGCTGGCTCTGGTTAAAAGGAAGGGCCATGGGTAATATGGGTAGTGGGCCTCCTATTTATTTGGGCAGAAAGTCTAATCAAGTAAACTCACCCTGAGAGGGTTCCTTCTTGCTATCTGGGAATGATGCTAATGGAAGTCATGTATTGAGGATGGCAAAACTTCTCTATTGCCTTGAGTTCCCAAGATGACTTCCTGGAGCAAAGTTTACTCTCTCACTCTGGACCATCACTTGGAGAGAAATAAATTTCTTATTTTGATTAAAAAGCTGCATAGTTTTGTTGACTTTATTATAGTACCCAAAGTAATCTACTTCCTCATTTTATTTTTCTCAACTATAAAATAAAAGCATCTTGGTTTGGGCTTCTGCAAAAGCAAACAGTGTTCTAGAAGGTGATCTCAGGAAACACCAACAGGGTTGAGAGGAAGAGAAAGGAAGGCAGCCATTGAAGTACATTATAAAGCAAATTACCATTGTAGACATGGGAATTCAATTCCACTGAGGGAACTCTGAGAAACAGTGTAGAACAACTGTGTTACCATGAGTTTGTGGGACCTGAGGTATTTATACAACACCTCCCCTCAATCGTTACCTGAAGGCTTTTCTTTGCACACATGACTTCCCCAGCACTTCTGACTTATTGCACAGACAGGCTGACCATCCGAGGCAAAGAAGAAGAGGAAGAAGAAGAAGAAGAAGAAGAAGAAGAAGAAGAAGCAGCAGCAGAAGCAGCAGCAGCAACAGCAGCAGCAGCAGCAGCAGCAGCAGCAGCAGCAGCAACAGCTCTCAGGTGCTGATGGTTGGATGTTAAGCTGGTATACACTGATATGTAAGGGCTGCAATCCATGGCCAGGACACTGGGTAATACCTACTACACCGAGCATTGGATAGGTAGTTTTGAAGATCTCCTTCCTATATTAAATTATTTGAGCCCAATTTATCAATCTTTATTCTTCTAGTTGCTAATCTGAAATGCCTCCCCTAACTAGATTTATTTATACAATTTAGAGCTCCCCAAACAGTACATGCATTCATTCTTATTTTGCTTATACTATCTTTTATGTTGTCAGGAGGGACCAATCCCTGGAGAAGGACATCATGTTTGGGAGAATGGCAGGTCAACTAAAAACAGGAAGACTCTTACTAGATGGATTGACATAGCGACTGCAGCAATGGGCTCAAACATAAAACAGATTGTGTGTCTGGCACAGAATTGGGGAGTGTTTTGTTCTATTATACATAGGGTCACTATGAGTCAGATCTGACTCCATGGAACCTCACAATAACAAACAACATCTTTTATGTTGAAAATAGAGTTTTATCCATGCTATGTCATTAATCTATTTAACCAACTACCCCATAGCTTAGTTGCTTAAAACAACAGTTTCTTTTTTCCCACGATTCTGTGGGTCAAGAATTCAGGTACCCTGGGCATGGTGGTGAACTCCTATACTCCCAGCAGGATGATTGTGAGTTCAAAGCCAGCTTGGGGTACCTACTGAGACCCTGTCACAAAACAAAACAAAACAAAACAAAACAAAACAAAACAAACAAAGCAATCAAAAAGATTCAGGCAGGACTTGTAGAGCATTTCTCCACAGAGAGTCAGCTGGGCCTATTCATGTGGAAATTCCAAGATGGCCTCTCATCTCCCAGGTCTTGCGTTCACATGGCCTCTGATCTTCCTACAGTTTAGCCTCCACTTCTTAACAGCATGATTCTAGGAGGGAGGCTATGGGAACTGCTAGACTTTTTAATGCCCGCACAGCCAAAAGTCCCAAAATGTCACTCAGATCTCAGGTATCAGTCAATGAAAGTCACAAGGTTGGGTCAGATTCAAAGATGAGAAGAAATAGGCTCTTCCCCTTGATGAGAGGGCTGGAGTTTAGCTCAGTTGGTAGAGTGCTGCTCTGTGCTCTTCGATCCCCAGCACCACAAAAGATGGAAGAAGGACGTGGTAATCCACTCCAGAAGCAATCCTGAAAAAATCAGTCACTGAAAACCGTATGAATAGCAGAGAATCACTGACATAGTGCCGGGCATGGCACAGTGTCAGGGAATGTCTTGTTCTGTTGTACATGGCGTCTCTATGTCAGACTTGACTTGACAGCACCTAACGACGACAATCACCACGACCATGGTGAGAGGCAAGATGGGAAGAACTTACAGTTGTCATATGTGGATACTGCCTATCATGTCTGCTCACCCCTCTTTCTACTTATTCAAATCCCCAAGATGCATTTCTGTCTACTTCATGTAAGAAGCCTTTCCCATCATGCTGGTCATTCGAGGTCTTCTATTCTACTCTCCACCCCGACTTCAAGTGCGCCTCTTACTATACACACTTATTATTTGGCCTTTAATCATTTATGGTCTTGTGACATGCTGTTGCTGCTTCTTGCTGGTTCTTTCAGGGCAGAGAATGCAAGTTAGAGCTCCAATCACATTTTGAGCAATGTGGAGCACATGGTGGACACTTTCTCTCTCTCTCTCTCTCTCTCTCTCTCTCGTCTTGTCTTTTTTATTTTATTTTATTTTTTATTTTTTATTTTTTATGCTGGGTATTGAACCTGGGACCTTGCACATGCTAGACAAGTGCTCTACCACTGAGCTATATCTCCAGCCCCCATGGTGGATTCTCAATGTATGTTTAAGTAAGGGCTAGGTAGAGAGAGTAACCAACATGCACATGCCCTTATGCTAAGAACTAGAGTAGTAGAGCTCATTTCTAACATATTTATCTGGAGTCCTCAACTGTATATTCTAAAAATCCAGGATTTCTGAAATCTTCTCAGCCTATGTGAGACTTAGATGGTGTACACATCTATTTGCAGGAATGGTCATGTTTGTGAATAGAACAAGCCATGTGGAAGATACCTGGAAGGTTTCCCCTTCTGAAATACCATCTGACCACCATGATATACTATTCCCTGTGTCAAGCATTGCCCTCTTTCAAAATGCAAGTACTACCTGTTGGAGATGGAATTGGGAAGGAGAGGGTATAAATTTTAATCTCTGTGTCTTAGAGCAAATTGACAGATGAAAGTTATGTTTCTCTCTCACAGAAGAAACTGAGGCAGAACAATGTGCTAGAAGATTAGAGGTTGTTTGATGCAAAGAAAAGAACTGAGAAAGAGGAATCCCTGTGTATGAACTATCTCCCTTCACTTCAGCTGGATCAATGGTCCAGGAGACATAACAAAGGATGCATTATCTTGGGCATTCAAAAGTAGCTGCCATTCTCATAGACAGTAGAGAAAAATGGAAACATGAGCCAAGGGAAGATTCCAGAACCTGTGAACAGGCTTGTATGGAACTGTGGTCAGTGGATGAATATCCATCAAGTGTTTGGAGTTCAGTCTCTTATGTTGTGCTTGGACTCTTAATCATTTAGGTTTCCAGAGGCAGAGTAAACCTTTGGGAAAATCGGCCAGCATGACTTCAAGAGGTGTATTGTTAAGTGTGTTTTTGTTTTTGTTTTTTAGTACAACCACTAGAGGAAGATTTGTAGCCCACTGGGATGAGTAGACGAGCCAAAGATGGACAAGATTTCCTCAGTTTGTTCCTCTTTACTAGTGGGGGCTTTTCCAGAGCTCTCCGAACATGTTCTCCCGGCAGCCCCCACTTTTTAAAATAAATGGCTTGAATTGTCCTTTGGATCAAAATTTTATTATATCAACCAAAGAAGTCTTGTTTCAGCCCACCTCATGGCTAAGGATATCAGATGTGTCAATGATGATACTAGCAAATTTGTGCACATTCATGGATGGCATATAGAAATTGTACTTTTCTAGATTCCTAGAAATTTGTAATGGGTGCTGTGTGTTCTAGAGGAGGCAGAATAGAGCATGGGCTTTCTCATGCATCACACCTGGGTTTAAATTCTGCCTCTGTCACTGGCTGTGTGACCTGGAACACATTGGAAAACTATTAGATATGTGAAAAAGTCTTCTTGTCTGTTAAATGGGAATAGTAATACCTAAGTTATAGGGTTTTGTAACATATAAACTATTTCTAGAAAGTTCCTTTCCTGGAAGTTGTGTTTAATAAATGACTTTTAAAACAAAGTTTTTTTTTTTTTTTTAATTTTGTCATCTGAACATTTCACTACATCTCTGCTTGCAGCTTGTATGTGTTTTCCGTTAACTATCAGAACATGTAAGTAGGCACCTGAGTCTCCTAATGATAGGGAAGAAATCTGGAGTATCGAGGATTATTTGCCATCCTGTTAATTGACCAGAACATTTTGGTATCAATTTGGGGGATTCATAAAGAAGATGAGGTATTAAAGTCCTAACAGAGAGAAATTCTTTTTTCATGGTTGAGATAAGAGGTACGGTATTTATAAAAATTGGCAGAAGCTTCTGGATGGAGCTGTCTCTTCTTCCTAAAACATTCAATCCCAAATTGCCCAAAGACTAGGCATTTCCACTGCTACATTATACACTCTAAAGCTTATAAAGAAACACCTTTCCTTTTGGATGACTTTTGGTAGCTGGTCATTGTCCTTTATGTCATTCTGAGCCCCAACCCCATTGCATCTTGCTCGTCACAGAGGAACATCGGAAAATAGTCCCTCTAGTTCCAACTTTATCACTTGACCATCTTCTTCATGTGCAATTAGGTGTCCAAAAACAAGTCAAGAGTAATCCTTCCAATCATCTTCCTCTCCTCCAAAGGCTATCTGTTGCTTGATGATACTACAGAATTTGGGGTGTCCTTAAACCCTTGGTGAAGCAAACATGTCTCCACTGACTTCAATTTACTAGAAGTACCCTGACAAGGGTGACTTTATTTATGCTTTTCAGTCAGTCTTTTGTCAGAAAGCCAAGACTAAGGATTTCAGAAAGAACAAAAAAAAGTTCAGTGTCTTTACAAAACTCCCCTCCAAAAATTGGAAAGAGAAAAAAGATGCTTGGCAAAAATTAATTTAAAGAATGATAAACAGCACACAAATCTGCAAAATTGCTGAAAATGAATGTATTGTACTTACAAATGTCGCCTTTCTGAAGGTAGTTACATCCTTGAGTTTCATTTCACTCCTTATAATATGTGCCCACCGCCAAGAATGTATATTTCCAGGAAAGGTTGAGGCAACATTTTTGGCATTTGCTTTGCTACATGCTGCAGTGGAAAACTTAGGAAAGAGGCATTCTTGACGGTAATCAGAAGGTAAGTGACACAGCCCCTTTTACTATTTGGCTGAGATGGCACAAATGTTTGGCAGAGTCATTAAACCTTCTCCAACCAATATTCATAGAAATAAATGAAAACCGTCACTTCTAAACATGGTTAAAGTTATGCCTGTGGTCACCAGTGGGGATGGAATGGGATGCAAAGCATACTTGCTGAATGTACTCGGTTAGAAACTATGGTTTTATCTCCACATTTTGGGGGTGGAGGGTTTGCACAATCTCTTTACTGAGTTTTTAATCGAGTTTCTATTCCACTCTTCCTTTTATGGAGCCATAGAAGTGTCTGTAAAGAAAGATTAAAATGGTCCCATACAGTGGTTTGCAGTGGCTCTGCCCAAATAAAATATGACACCTCTCTCATAGGGCCTGGGATTAAACAGAGGGAGCTTGGGGAGCAAGCTGCATTACACTCTCTGTTGTGCATACTGATTGCAAATTGTGTGGGTGATCCTGGATGCCATAAAAAAAGGTGTGTGTGTGTGAGAGACAGAGAGAGAGAGAGAGAGAGAGAGAGAGAGAGAGAAGAGAGAGAGAGGATTTCATTTCTCCAAATGATTATGAACCTCATGCATAGCAAGTACCGCTCAGATTTCCTGTAGCAGAGGTATACACACACACACACACACACACACACACACACACACACACACACATTTACACACTGACAGGCTAATGGCTACTTTCCCTAAGAGTGGTTAGAAAGAAGTAGTAAATGGGACTGTGCCGATGCCAGGAGAAGACCTGGGGCAAAGATCAAGATACCCAGCAACATATCGGATAACACATAATTGGCGGGACGCATCTCCGGGCAGGCCTTTGCCTGCGATAAAGACACTTGTAAACAATTCAGTCCCAGAACATGGCAATAATATGTTGATCCAGCGTGTAATGAGGTGTTCCTGGAATCAATAAGCAGTCATGGAGAGCAGGGAGCAAGGGCAGCGGCTGTCTTTTTGATGACCTTTTCTCACCACCAAGGACCTCATCTCCCCTGAAGAGGACTTTTCTCATTTTGCAGCAAGCTCGGACTGTCAGAACTTCCATTCGCAGCCAGCAAATGAACAGCCAGGCCCTGCATGCTAATGAAGTCCAGGCTATTTTGCACCTTTTCATCCGCACATTATGCTCTTGACTCTGGAGAAGGTGGGAATTAGGCCGGACCCCGGTGTCAGACTGCCTGATGGCTCGGCTCCGGAAAACTGGTAATTGAAGCTGATGACTGATGCGAGGGAGGCCTGAATTTGGAAATAAACAGTTTCAAGCACTGCATGTCATTTCTAGAGAGACTGCTGAGAGAATGGAAATGAGCTCCATTTCTTGAATCTAATGCAGTTTCTCAGCAGGAAAAACACCGTCTTTTAGACAACAATGCCAGTCATTAAGATTTAAATGTTCTGGCGATAATAGACGAACTGGCCTTCCTGTTCACAAACAGCACTTATGTAAATGTCTTTCAACACCCAGATCTACATTTAATCCACGCCCAAGAAGATAACTGTGTGGGAAAGCAGAACGGAATGCAACTCGGAGGAGTCTATAAATATCACTCATAAGGAGAAAGAAGAAAACAGTAAAATGTCATATCCCATTGCCTGTCAGCTCCCGAGAAAGCAGCAACTCCCTGTTGAAACAATGGAAGGACAGAAAAACACCCAGAAGCTACACTTCTGCTGATTATTTTTGAACTGCTTTATTTCATTCCAAATAACACATTATCACTTTTTTGTAGAAACGGCACCAATATTCTCCACCTATACGCAGAACTCCCGTTTGGACAGGGAATTTCCATGTTTAATGTTATAGCAAAAGCTCAAATCTCGACTCCTTGCTTGTAATCTTTTAAAAGAAGTTCATCGATTATTTAGTTTTCTCTTAGTATTACAGGATTGCCACAAAACCCGAGACCAAACACGGCAAGTCGTTTTAGTCTGGTCACTGTTGTCTGCTGAGATCAATTGGACATTATTTGCCGTATGCAAAAAGAAGGGCTCATAACCCTAACACAGGCCTGTGTGTTTTAAGAGGCCTTTAAAACTCATTTTTACTAGACATGCCTCCTGTCCTGTTCTTCCTATGCAGGTAAAACACCTCCAGGGTGAAAATTATGAGCCCGGAGAAGAGAACAAGGCACTGTTATTTATCATGGCAGACTGGCAGTGATTCATGAATAACCATCCGTTTGCTTTTTTCTCGCTTCCCTTCCCTACCAGAAGTGAGGTTTTGATATTTCAGGCCCTTTTCAATTTAATGGGGACAAACCGGATTCTCACAGGCAGTCTCTGGTTTGTTAGAGACATCAAGAATATGAGCACAACTTGAGACAGCTTGGGTATTATTGTCACTTTGGTTTAAAGGTAGCGAAGCTATCTCGCAAAGGATCAACACTGAATTATTTCAACATTTCAAAAATATAGATAAGCAATGCATTTCTAATAGCATACTTGTGGATACTAGATAGATCAATGAATATTCAGCAATTCTTTGCATGAAATGTATGAAACTCAAAGAGAAGTAGGTTAAATCTTAAGCATATGCACATGCGTGTACACACACACACACACACACACACACACACACACACACACACTCACCTACCCTTCACTGGGACAATGTTGCTCCATTCTGACTTTATTCCTCTGTCTTGTAGGATCTCCCACAACATAATGGTGGAAAAGAGGGAGAAAATTGAGGTCACTAAAATCTGATAATGATAACTATAGGTTCTCCATGCATGGGGACAGATACACTGGGAATTCAATATTCGTATAATGGTTCCTTCCATGTTCAGAGCAGCATTGATATTTTAAAATGAAGGTTTTATGTGTATTTTGTCATTGGACTCACATTATAAGCCTATGGCACAAAGATCAATTTTATTAACATGGAAGAAAAGGGAGACAGAGAAACGAAGTGATTTTTTTTTTTTGTAAGATCAACAGCAAATACAATGGTAAAGATGTAAAGACAATGGTGAGCCAGGTGAGGCCAGGATCAGAACTTTCTATTTTTAAACATCTATCATGTTGCTCTTTTCCATATTCATGCTCCCCTGTGTAGATACTATCAGCAAAGAAAGTTATGCAGTGCTAGACCATTTCTTCTTTAATCTTTTATAAGCACTACCTTTTTCTGCTACTGTTAGGAGGTTGAAATTATTGGGAGATTTTTGTTTATTTATTTATTTATTTATTTATTTTTTCAGAACTGGAGTGTTGATTGGATCCAGGGTCTCACACCACAGAACTGCACATCTGGCTCCTTTCTTATTTTTTTTATTTTACTAAGTTGTGCAAGCTGTCTCTGGCCTTTCGCTCATGATCTTCCAGCCTCAGCCTTTAGAGTTACTAAGATAGGCTTGCGCCATGGTGCCTAGCCTAATTATTTACTTGGAATCAAGATTTGCAACTCCAATTGTCCTGAAAAAGAATAGACAGAGGGAAAATATTCTAGTCTTTTTATTTGGCTGCTGACAGCATCCCTTTGTGTAGAGACTATTGCCTGGATAAGAAGGAATGGCTGGACATAGTGTAAGGGCCAAGGATATGGGCTTGGTTTAGGTTCAGATCCTGGCTCTATCATTTTAGCAGTAACAAGGGAAAAGCAGGGCAGATTTGCTCTGGTACCTAGGACTCACGAAGTAGATAGTCTAGGGTAGAAGAGGACAGATCTTGTGATGCTGTTGTTGGTGGACATTCCTGTTGTCTTTCTATTGCACCTCTTTTGGAAGTTTAATTCCAACTCAAGTTTGCCTCATGGCCCTATTGTGGCAGTTACAGTTTCGTTCACCTCATCTGAAGGAGAAAGAAGGAAGGCTAGAAAGGCAAAAAAGCCAGACATGTCATCATTCCTTTCAAGGGGCTTTGTGGGAAGGGCTCCACTCCTCATCTGTGTCTGTAACTTACTGGTAATGACTTAGTCAGATGGCTCTTTCTACCCATGGGGAAGCTGGGAACTGTGGGTTTCAGGCTGGACATGATGCTGTTCCCAGGAAAATCTAGGTTCTTTTACTAAAGAAGAAGAGAAGACATATTGTGGAAATAATTTGCAGAAAGAGTTGGGAGCCACGAACACGAAATCTATGAATTTAAGCTAATTACCTAGCTTCCAAGTTTCAGTTTGTCCGTGTGTTACATGGGAAAAATAGTATCCCCTTCCTCACTACCACACAAAGGATTCTAGTTTAGATCTGAATTGTCCCCCAAAGCCCATTTGCTGAAGGCTTGGTTCCCAGCTCATAGTGCTATTGAGAGGTCATAGAACCTTTAGAGGTAGAGCCTTTTGAAAGCTCTTAGGCTGTTCAGGGTGTGCCCTTGAAGGGGATTGTTGGGTGCTGGTCTCTTCTCTTCCTTCCTCTCTCTGCTTCCTGGCTGCCATGAGGTGAGCAGTTGACCAGGACAACTAACCATGGACTGGAGCCTCAAAAACTATGAGCCCAAATCAGCTTTTTCTCTTTATAAGCTGATTATCTCAGGCATTTATTACAGTAATGGAAAACTGATTAACATAGAATGTGATGATAAAATGAAGTAGTTCATATAAAGTGCCCATTGCAATTCCTGGCATTTAATGTTGTGATACTGTAGCCTAAGAAATGAAGTATGAAAATACTCTTGAGATTAGGAAAATGCAAACTAAAACATCCATAGGATGTCGTTTTTCTCTCCCTTCCAATTGACAACAATTAAAGTGAAAGATGAGGTAGAGGCAAGAAGGTTGTGATTTTGAGGCCAGAGGCAGCCTATGTAACTTAACAAGGCTCCGACTAAAAACAAACAAACAAACAAACAACAACAACAACAACAATAATAATAGGCTGAGGGTGCAGCCTAGTAGTAGAGAACTTGCAAAGTATGTGCAAGGCCCTGGGTTCAGTCCTTACATACTGCAATCAATCAATCAATCAATCAACCAACCAAATAGTATATGATGTTGGCAAGCCCATGGGGAAATGGACATGCTCATAAAGTTCTATTGAGATGTAACTGGGCTGATGTTTTTGGAGAGCAGTTTGGTAGTAATCCCCTTCCTTGGAATTCACTCTAGGTAAATATTTGCACAAATGTATAAAGACAGCATTTGACAATGGTGATTGAAGCACTGTATGTAATTGGGGTGAGAATGAGGAAACTGAGGACATCCAAAGGTGAATGTTTAATTAAATATCTATGATATTTGTATGCTATGGTCCTCTATGTAGCAGATCAGAAGAAAGAAGATTCATTGGCATGTAGTGACAAGGAAAGGCAGGGAAGAAATTCCAAGACCTAGTTAAGTGAAATTGGACTTAGCTCAGTTGGTAGAGTGCTGTGCTGTATTCTCTGAGGCAGTGGGTTTGATCCCCAGTGCCACAAAAATGGGAGAAAGAGGTGGCAGCCCACTCCTGAAACAATCCTGAAACAATTAGCCATCGAAAACCCTATAAATAGTAGAGAAACACTGACAGAGTGTTGGGTATGGCACAGTGTTGAATAGTGTTTCATTCTGTTGTACATAGGGTCAGTATGAGTAGATGCCAACTCGATGACATCTAGCAACAATATAGTCACCCTACCATGCAATAGCATACCAAAACTTTACATTGCTGTGACAAAAATACCTAATATAAATCACTTAAGGGAAGAAGGATATATTCTGGCTCATGGTTTCAGAGGATTCATTCCACCATGGTGGAAGGGCATGGTGGAGCAGAGTATCTTACATCATGGAAGCCAGGAAGGAAGCAGAGAGTTTAAATGCTTGTGCTGGCTGGCTTTCTCATTTTATTCCTTTTATTCCATTTGGGCCTCCAGCATGTGGGATGGTGCTGCTCACATTCAGGGTGGGTGCTCCTCCTTAGTTTTCTCTGGAAATGCCCTCACAGACATACTGAGAGGAGTCCTTTACTAGTCTCCTAAGAGTTTCTCAATCCAATCAAGTTGACCATTGCACCAGGGAAAATTTACCTAGTCCTGAGGCAAGATGACAAAGAGTATACTCTTTTCCATCAAAGGCAGATACAAATTGCTTGTGGCTCTCATTCCTGAAGGTATGGAAAAGAATACATTCTCCAGATCAGTAGTGGCATGGCCACGTTAATCTGCTCCAGCAAACTGTCTCATCTATCACATCAACTTCACTTGCATTTCCACTTCGGTTGTATTTACATTTTTCCCACTATGATTCTCTAGTATGTGTCTTATGTTCACAGGGCTAGATTTGTGAATTAAATGAAGAAATAATGGGACAACACTTCCTTCCATTAGATTTAAATGGTGGCAATATTTCTCCCATTCCCCCCCCACACCAAATATTACCGTGTTTTTTTTTTATGTTACCTCTTGATTAGGAACAGAGGGGGATGTTTCTGAGAATTTTATGTGCCCTTCTTCATTGTGATAGCTCACACTAATAGACAGAGGAACCAATTTGAGGATGTACCAACTACCAAGTATGTACATTCTATATGATCAGATAAGTGCATGGTGCCAGAGGACCCACAGAAGCCTGGGGTAGGACTGTAATTATATCTGGCTGCCCTAATCTAATATGGATTCTAGAATGATGCTTTGGTTCTGAGAGTATCTGATTTAATCTGTTTGTGCTGATATAACAACATATCTAAACTATGTAATTTATAAGAACATAAATTAATTTTCTCACAGACTGGTGGCTAAAAAGTCCAAGATGAAGGCAACGGCAGATTCAGAGTCTGGTAAGTGCCGCTTTCTGCTTCCGAGGTAACCCCTTCTTGCAGTGTTCTCATGTGGCGGAAGAGATCAAGGACCAGGCAGTTGTCTGGACTCTCTGAAATACCGGGCATGGTGGCTCACGCTTGTAATCCTAGCGAATCCGGACACAGAGGCAGAGGATGGCAAGTTCGGGACCAGAGGACGTCTGCACAATTTAATGAGATCCTATCTCAAAAAGTAAAAAAAAAAAAAAAAGGGCCAAGGTTGCAGCTCAGTGTTCCAGCACTTGCAAAGCATGCAGGAGCAAGGCCCTAGGTTCAACCCCAAATACCACACACAAAAAAAGTGGTGAGCATGGAATCAGGGCCTTGTACATGCTAGGCAAGTGCTCTACCATCAAGCCACATCCCTAGTGTGGGGGACACAATGTTTCTTTCCTTCCTTCCTTCCTTCCCTCCCTCCTTCCTTCCTTCCTTCCTTCCAGTACTAAGAATTGAACCCAGCACCTTGCACATGCTAGGCAAACGCTCTGTCACTGAGCAACACTCCCAGTTCTTTTTTCCTGTGATTGAACCCAGGGACACTCAGGCTAAGCACACATTCTACCACTAAGCTACAGTCCCAGGCTCTTTTCACTTTTGTAAAGATGTTTTATAATGGGTTGTTGTTGTTGTTGTTGTTGTTAGGTGCCATCGAGTTGGTATCTGACTCATAGCGACCCTCTAGGGTTTTCAATGGCTAACTGTTTCGGGATTGCCTTGGGAGTGGATTGCCAGGTCCTTCTCCCATTTTTTGCGGGGCTGGGAATTGAACTCGGGACCTCAGAGACTGCAGTGCAGCGCTCTAACAATTGAGCTAAATCCCAGCCCTTATAATGGTAGAAGTTTTATATTTTGATGAAGTCTAACTTATCAGGATTTTTTCATTTTATGGTCTATAGTTTTGTGTCCCTGCTCCAAGTTCATGAAGGTAGTCTTCTGTATTTTCTTTTAAGAGCTTTGCAAATTATAACTTTTTCATTTGGGTCTATGATCCATCTTGAATAATTTTTGTGGATGGTGTGAGGTTGGAGGTCAAGGTTTATTTTTAGAACATAGATTTCATGCTAGGCACAGTGGTGCTCACCTGTAATCCCAGTGACTCAGGAGGTAGAGGCAGGAGGATTGCAAGTTTGAGACCAGAGGCAGTCTGCATGATTTAGCGAGGCCCTATCTCAAAAAGTAAAAAAATGGGCCAGGGGTGCAGCTCAATGGTACAGCACTTGCAAAGCATGCAAGCACGAGGCCCTGGGTTCAACCCCCAGTACCACACAAAAAAAATATAGATTTCAAATTGTTCATGTTATTTATTCATAATATTTTCCTTTCCCCTTTGAGTTGTTTGGAATTTTTAAAAACTAATTGACTACATATTTTTTGGGTCTATTTTTGACTATATTCTGTTAAATTGGTCTAGTTGTATATCTTTGCTCCAATACCACATTGTCTTAATTAATGTAGTTTTATAGTAAGTGTGAAAAAATCTGTTAGTGGTATAACTCCCCCTACTTTGTTCTTTTTTTTCTTATGATAGTCTTTGCTAATTTAAGTCCTTTGCATTTTCACATACATTATAAAATCAACTTATTGATTTCTGAAACAAAGCTTGCTGGGGTTTTGATTAGAATTGCATGAAAGGAAAAGATTAGTTTGGGGGAGAATTTCTAGCTTTACAATATTGAGACTGCTAATCCATGAAAATTATATATTTCTCCATTTATTCAGATCTTCAGTTTTTATTTTATAGTAGTGTAAATGCCTTGCACATATTTTGTCACATTGATTGCTAGGTTTTGATATTTTTGACGCTATTGTAATTTATTGGTTGTAAGTGCTTGTTTTTTCCTGAAGGTTTTCTCATTCCTGTTTTCCAGCTTCCTCTGTGTGAGCCCTGCCTATTTTAGAGTAGTTTCTCTCCATCACAGGTGAGATGCAGAAATCTGGAGCAACTCCCTTTCTTTTCACCAAAATGGTAAGTACTATACAGAGTGAGCAGCAGGTTGGATGGAGAAAGAGGAGACTTGGGATTTGGAGACATTAAATTTGAGATACCTATTTTCTGTAAGGGTAGCTCAAGAAGACAAACTAAAATATTATAATGACACGTGCAAAGAGCGGGAGATAGAAAACCAAAAGAAAATAACATGGTCTGTTTTTCTCAAGTATAAGGAAATGAAGAGAAAATTCAAGCCCTGAGTGGCAATAGTGAAGGATTCTACAGGGAAAATATTAAATGATGCAGGAAACATCAAAAGAAGATAGAAAGAATACACAGAGTCATTATCTCAAAAAGAATTGGTGGATGGCCAACCATTTCAAGAGGTTGTATATGATCAGGAACCAATGGTACTGAAGGAAGAAGTGGAAGCTGCCTTGAAGGATTTGGCAAAACATAAGCTCCAAGAATTGATGGAATACCAATAGAGATATTTCAACAAACAGATGAAGTACTGGAAGTGTTCAGTTGTCTATGCCAAGAGATTTGGAAAACAGCTACCTGGCCAACTGAGTAGAAGAGATCCATCTTTGTGCCTATTCCCAAGAAAGGAGATCCAACCAAATGTGTAAATTTTTAAACAATATTAATATCACCTGCAAGCAAAATTTTGCTAAAGATCATTCAAAAGCGACTGTAGCAGTATATAGCTGGAACTGCTGGAAAATCAAGGGGGATTCAGAAGAGGACATGGAACCAGGGATCATTGATGACATTAGATATATATTAGCCAAAAGCAGAGAATACCAGAAAGATACCTTTCTATGTTTAATTGACTATACAAAGGCATTTGACTGTGCAGATCACAACAAATTATGAATAACATTGTTAAAAATAGGAATACCAGAACACTTAATTGTACCCATGAGGAATCTGTACATGGACCAGGAGGCAGTTGTTCAAACAGAACAAGGAAACACTGCCTGGCTTAAAGTTGAGAAAGGTGTGGGTCAGGGCTGTGTCCATTTGCTATACCTCTTCAATCTCTATACTGAGAAAATAATCCAAGAAGCTAGACTTTATGAAGAAGAAGGAGGCATCTTGATTGGAGGAAGACTCATTAACAACCCGTGTTAGGCAGATGACACAAATTTGCTTGCTGAAAGTGAAGAGGACTTGAAACATTTACTGATGAAGATTGAAGAACACAGCCTTGAATATGGATTGTGCCTCAACATCAACAAAACAAAAATCCTTACAAATGAGTTGATAAGCAACTTCATGATAAATGGAGAAAAGATTGAGGTTGTCCAAGATTTTGCTTTCCTTGATCCTGCAATTAAAACCCATGGAAGCAGCAGTCAAGAAACTGAAAGATGCATTGCATTGAGAAAAGCTGGTGCAGAAGACCTTTAAAGTGTTGAAAAATAAAGATATCACACTGAAGATGAAGGTCCTCCTGCCTCATACCGTGGTATTTTCAGTTGCATCATATGGTTGTAAAAGCTGGACATCAAGTAAGGAGACAGAAGAACTGATGCTTTTGAATTATTGTCCTGGAGATGACTATGCCATGAACTGCAAAAAAAACCCCAACATATCTGTTAGAAGAAGTACAACTGGGGTGCTCCTTGGAAACCATAGTGGCTAGACTACATCTTACATATTTTGGATATGTTGTCAGGAGGGATCAATCTCTGGAGAAGGTCATCATGTTTGGGAGAGTGGCAGGCCAACGAAGAAAGGAAAACCCTCAGCTACATGGATTCACACAGTGGCTGCAACAGAGGGCTTAAACATAAAAGATTGTGTGCCTGGCACAGAATCAGGGAGTGTTTCCTTCTGGTGTACAAAGGGTTGCTATGAGTTGGACCTGACTTGATGCCACTCAACAACAACATTTTCTGTACTGTCCATTAGGTGATTGGTAGAGAACTAACACTAGAGTGGATAGAGTGATTTGTTAGCCATCAACATGTATATGAGTTTGGACCTGTGGACAAGGTGACATTCCTCATTAGAGTGAACAGAATGAACAAGAACCAGAGAGAGGATAGAGCCCTAGAGAACATTACCAACAAGTATCCATTGAATTTGCTAGTGAGAAAATCGTTGAAGGGAGCAGACTGAGCAAAGTCTTGCAAGTCTTCTGGTGGGAATGGAAGGAGGAAAAGAAAGAGAATGAGTGTTTTAGGTGGCAGCTGGGTAGTTGGGTGAGGATTGTCAGGCAGATGGGTAGGAAGTAAGTGAGAGATGTAGGGGCAGAATATAGATTTTTCTTTCTCAAATGAGAAAAATATTAGGAAAATAATGCTTGCATAGGTTAAGAAGATCAAAGGGTGCAGAAGCTTACAATAAAAACGTAATCCTTTCAACAACTTGAATTTTTGATTTTTGTCTTCTAGTAGTTGCCTTCAAATACTACTTAATATGGACACTCACTAGTTTGATTCCTTTTTCTTTCCACATTTCCCACTGGCCTTGTTATAGGAAATTCTGAAGATTCAGTTCATGTCCACCCCTTCTTCATCTTCTCCTGAGTTTCTTCTTTACCTTTTTTTTTTTACCTTTACCAACTTTTCCTTCCCTTATATTTCATAAAGTAAGCCACTATGACTGTGTTACTGTTACTACACATACAGAATTATTTTTGTTTTATGTATATGAGACCAGACACTTTGCATGTCAATTTTCTGGCTATAAATATATATTTTTTCCTTTGTGGATCTGATTGCATTTCCTTTCTTTGAGTCAATCTGCACTTCAATTAAAAGAGAAAAATAGAACTCACATGGGGATCCTGGCATGTGTGAAATGGAAGCCTCATCAAATATTAAACCATGCACACACATGCACACACACATGCATAAAGCCAAACTTAACACCTGAGTCCTACTTTTATCCCAGTAACAAGGGTGAGAGACTCTTTGAAATCCTCTCTGGATTCCATGTAAATGACCAAGGCAGTTAGGTAGCAAATGATCTTCAAAGAAGGCGTCCTTCCTACAAATGTTTGCATTGATTTCATCATTTCTAAAGGCTGATTGATGCCAGAACAAAGAGATAAGACAAAACTATTTCTTTGATTGTCCCTGCCCCCGTCATATATTTTAGAGTGATCATGTGATATTGGACCACTTTTCTGGTCTTTCAGGGATTTTTAGACATTCCTTGTTGGGATTGGGATAAGAACTGGAACTTTAGGAGGGGTTGGAGGGTGGAGTGAGGAAAAGCTGCAACTGTGGGGTCAGGTGTCTGGATGTTCAATCTACTTTCATTAATTGTTTTTCTTTTATGACATTGAGGGATTAAGCTGCTTAAGAGAGGGTTAGAGGGTGGTGGTGTAGCTCAGTGGGAGGGCCAGTGTTGAGCATGTATGAGGCCCTGGTTTAATTCTCAGCACCACAAACAAATAAACAAGCAAAACACCAAGAACAGGTTAGAGGCAACTAACCAGTTATTCTTACCTAATATCAAGTAATTATTTTATTTGAATTTTATATTTTTGCTTTGTTTTGTTTAGAAACTTGGTCCTGGACTGCCAAAAGAACCAACAGATCTGTCCTAGAAGAAATGCAATCAGAGTGCTCCTTGCAAGAAAGCTTGGCTGGACTGCGTCTTATGTATTTTGGACATGTAGTCAGGAGGGGTCAATGCCTGGAGAAAGACATCATGTTTGAGAAAGTGGTAGGTCACTGAAAAAAAGGAAAACCATCAACTAGATGGAATGACACAGTGTCTACAACAATGAGCTTAAACATAAAAAAGACCACATGCCTGGCATAGAGTTAAGGAGTGCTTTGTTCAGTTGTACATAGGGTCTCTATGAGTCAGACCTGACTCGATGGCATTGAACAACAATTTGCTATGTAGTCCAGGCTGGCTTTGAACTCATGATCCTCCTGCCTCAGCCTCCTGAGTGCTGGGATTACAGGCGTGGACCACCACACCCAGCTCATTAAACTTTTAATCCTTTAATTTTTAATGCTGTAATGTTACACATTTTAGTTTCTAATTTAGTAGAGAAAATTACTTGCAACAGAAGAAACTCCTCTCAAAAATATTTCTACAAAACCCTAGAATTTGATTCCTACAGCTCTTGAATGCCTCACTGTTGCACCAAAGGCTATGTTGGGTTCATCTCAAAGATGCAGCATAGCCAGAGACCTCATGGAGCCATCTTGTCTTGGCCATACTTCAGATGAAGAAAATAGAGTGGGCTTTCAGCATGTGTCAAATAGAAGTAAGGAGAGATATCTGATGCTTTACTTAGGAATTTCCTAATAACTGAGGAAGGCGAATAGGGAAGTGGAATAACCAGACAGTTAAATCTAGAATGTTTTTTGGGGAAAGTCAGGGCCATAAGGATAGCAGGGTTAATTTCTAAGAAAGAATCTTTTCATTATGGAGAAAATTATCTTGATCTTTAAATACAGGGATGTTTTAACAAAATTTTAAAGTCAAAAATATTGAGAAAACTTAAAAATATTATAAGTAATGGGAGATTTAATAATGTATTAGTATCCAAGAAGAAGTGGGCTAGGATCTAGCTCAGTTGGTAGAGCACTGCTCTGCAGTCTCTGAGGTCCCGAGTTCGATTCCCAGCACCACAAAATGGGAGAAGGACGTGGCAACCCACTCCCAAGGCAATCCCAAAACAGTCAGCCATTGAAAACCCTATGAGGGTTGCTATGAGTCGGACTCGACTCGACGGCACCTAACAACAATAACAATCCAAGAAGAAATGGTTTGTTTCATTATTTTAATCTTAGGACTGAGGACATGAAAGGACCTGGAACTTTAATTATTTTGGCAAAAAGAATTTAGTTTGTCCTCTGCCCTGACTTTGGTGAACTTGATGATGTTCAGTAGAAATATATTGTTAACCAGACATGGAGTTTATATTTTCTAGTTACTACATTATAAAAACTAAAAGAAATAGATAAAATTAATTTAGAAATGCATTTTTCTTAGCCCAATATATTAAAAATATTTTCAACACATAACAAATGTAAAAATTATTAATGAAATATTTTATTTTTTTTCTTTTTGTTCTAAGTTTTTGAATTTCAGGGTGTGTTTTACATTTATGGCATATCTCAATTTGGACACTACATTTTCAATAGTTGAAATGAAATGTCTCCTTACCAAAACAATAAAGTGGTCTTTAAGGAAAATATTTTCCCACTTATATTGCTTTAAATTTTAAATTAATTAAGATGATAAAAATTAGGACTTCAGTTCCTCAGTCAAACTAGCCATATATATGATCAGCCACTTTGAAAAGTGTTAGGTGCCACGGAGTCAAGTCTGACTCATTGCGACCCTGTGTACGACAGAACGAAACACTCACTGACACTGTGCCATGACTGGCACTCTGTCAGTGCTTCTCTGTTATTCATTGGGTTTTCAATGGCTGATTATTTTGTGAGTGGGCTTCTGGGTCCTTCTCTGAAGCATAAGCACCTGGTATTCCCAGGAAGTCTCCCATCCAAGGAGTAACCAGGCCTGATCCTGCTTAGCGTTTGAGATCTGACATGAGGGTGGTATGGCTGCGGACGTGGAGAGCATTGTTTTCAACAAATGATAACCTTAAGGTTTTCTTGTGACCGAAGCCTATTACCAATCCTCCAGCAAGAACTTCTTGAGTTAAAACATTTACAGTTTATGAGTATCCTGGCTGATAAGGACTGAATTGTATTCTTCCCAAATTCATCTACTGAAGCCCTTAGCCCCAGTAGCTCAGAAGAGGACTGTATTTAAAGAAAAGGCCTTTAAAGATGTGCTTAAGATAAAATGAGGCCATAGGGGCTGGTCTTAATCCAGTATGACTGGTGTCCTTATGAGAAGAGGAACTTTGGACACTCAAAGGGACAGCAGTGGCACTGATGCACACAGAAAAGAACAAGAGAAGCCACAGTGGGAAGGAGTCCATCTGCAAGCCATGGAGAGAGGCGTCATGAGAAACCAAACCTACCAACACCTTGGTCTTGAACTTCCAGCCTCCAGACAATGAGAAATTAACTTGTTGAAGCCACCTAGTCTGTGGTATTTTGTTATGGTAGCACTAGGAAACTAATATAGTGATCTGATATGTAGAGGGGTAAATTAAGTTCATAAAACCTCTGTATCATTTCAGAAATTGTTGTTGTTAGCTGATGTTGAGTTGGGTCCAAACCACAGTGACCCTCATAGGATTTTTTTTTTTTCTTTTTCTTTCTTTCTTTCTTTCTTTTTTTTTTTTTTTTTTTTTTTTTTTTTTTTTTTTTTTTTTACTTTTTGAGACAGGGTGTCACTAAGTTACACAGACTGCCTCTGGTCTTGAACTTGCGATCCTTCTGCCTCCGCCTCCCAAGCCACTGGGATTACAGGTGTGTGCCACCGCGCCTGGTTCTCATAGGATTTTCAATGACTAGTTGTTTTAGGATTGTTTAGGGGAATGGACTGCCACATCCTTCTCCCATTTTTGTGGTGTTGGTGATTGAACCTGGGTCCTCAGAAAGTGTGAAGCAGCACTCTACCAACTGAGCTAAACCTCAGCCCCATTTCAGAAGTATTTTTCTTTAGTCAGCAGGTTCATCTTCTGATGTCCCACAAATCCTTAAAACTTGGCTTTCAGAAAACCAATACAGAAAATAAAAGCCTACAGGGTTCTTGTTTGTTTTTTAATTGGTCTTGTATGCAAGTTCTTTATTGGCTGGTTGGCCAGGATGCTGTGTGTTTTCCATTTGGAAAGTGGCGTGTGAATGAGTCATACCCGAAAACTGCAAACACACAGCTTTGAGGTTCAAAATGAAGTGTCTGTACCCATCAGGTGGAGCCTCTTGCCTTTGTCCATCATAGACACTGAGCCTCATCGTGATCACCAAAGTTCATTAATAACATTTGTGTCTATGCTAATACAATCAGAAAATTATGCAGACCATCTTTCCTCCCAGAGAGAACAGGGTGATCAGCCATTAGCGATTCACACTGATGAGCCTCCACTAATTGCACAGAATGTAATTAGTGATTATATAATATTTGAGCTCTTGCAACTGTCATTAATGCCCACGATTCACCAGAGATGGGCTCTACTGAATGGAGTATGATTGCCGCATGCTAAATCTAGTTAATCCGAGGTATGTTAATCAGTCCAGGATGCACTTTAGGCAGTGGTTAAAAGCACGGATGACCTCAGACTGCCATCCACCCAAGTCTGAACTGCATACAGTAGGGATCCCTTTCAAAGGAGGAATTTAGTAATTAAATGGCCTGGAAAACCTGAGGGCAGAGTTATTGCATGGTTTTAACCCATTTAGATTTTCTGTAACAGATACAGTGATCAAAATGTTGTATTGGTGCTGGCATTAATTTATGATACATACGAACATTGACTCAGGTCTATTATGTGTTAAAAATGATGATGATTTTGCCATGTGGCTGAGAAGGACTGGTTGAAGAAATAGTTCTTGGGCTGCAGTGCAGCTTAGTAAAGAATGTGCTTAGCATGTATGAGGCCCTGGGTTTGGGAAAAAAAAAGGAAGAAGAAAGATGACTAGCCCTCTGTAAAATTTGGACATTTATTTCATGGAATAAAGTTTTAGAAGAAATATTATTATAGTTTGAGTAGCCTTTATCCAAAATCCTTGGTACCAGAAGTGTTTTGGATTTTGGATTTCTTTTTTTTTATATATTTTGTAGTACTCACATGTGCATACTGAGTAGCTTGGGGATGGGACCCAGGTATAAACACATAGCTAATGTGTTTCATATATACCAATATCCACAGGCTAAATGTAATTTTATACAGTATATGTAGTGCACCTGTATTTTGATGGTGACCTATCATATGAGATCAGGTATTGAACTTTCCACTTGTGGTATCACGTCAGTGTTCAAAAAGTTTCAAATTTTGGAGCATGTAAGACTTAGGTTGTCAGATTAAGGATGCGCAGCCTATATGAGATATTCTACTTTCTGTAACAAATATTTCTGGACTCCCTCATTTGTATTGCTTGAAGTCCCCTCCCACATAAAGTACCTGCCCCTCAGCCCTTGCCCTAGGGTCTGCTTTTGGGAGCCCCATTAAAACAATCTTCTCTTCTCTTCCATTTTATCTCAATCCCTCCTCACCTTAAGAGGATGTAACAAATGGTAATGACTGACAGTAGCGACTTTATATGCTTAGCAAACTCTGAGTGGTCCTCTCTTAGGTATGTGGCTTTTAACAGTGAATTTATGTGAATTAAAATATTTTATACCAACCATAATTTGCGATTCAAGATACCGATAAACGGTTGTTTCCATTGTGCAATTGGTGCAGGTTTACAAATTTCCAAGGCACAAGTAATTTAATATGGTCGCTGTAGTCTCAAAGGGGAAAGCAACTTGTGATTTATATGATCTACCATTTATGTAATTTTATATAAATAATGAAAACACTGGCATCTTTGCTTGGTAAGGTGCTTCCTAGTGGTTATTTAACTAGATCAAAGTCCTTCAGATATTATTTGCTGGACACTGAGAAAAGTTCTGCTGACCACTTAGCTGTGGCAGACTCTGCACTAAGCTTCCTGATGTGAGGTTTATCATCATCCCTGGCTACAGATGAGGAAAATATGGCTTAAAGAGGTTAAGCAACCTTAGTAAGGTTGTCTGTAAGTGATGAAGAGGAGAGCTGGCCTAGGTGTGGCTGGTTTTGAGCACCTTGCTTCTCCTGATTTGCCTTTACTGACCTGCATGGGTGAAGGGTTAAGAGTCAAGGACCTGCTACAGACAAAGTTGTGTCTCTCCGGGCATTTGAATGCACCTGGCTCTCCCAAGCCTGTGTCATTGTCCACAAGCTTCCCACTACTTTGATGGTCAGTGGAAGTGCCTAGAAGTTAGGTCTCCTTGAGTCCTTTGTCTATGCCAGATGGGAACAAGGCTATAAAAACTGCCATGTGCTTGCCCTGGTCCGGACATGCTGAAGAGGGACCTGCATTGTCTCTGCACCTCCTCTGTTGGATAGAAGCAATGTTATCTTCCCAAGTGATTTGCTTTATACAGCACCTGGCATGTCTCCTTCTGCTTTCCACCCTCTTACTAGATTTTTAATGGGCTTGAGTCCTGGTAAGCCAAATTGACACAAACTCTCACACCAAGGACTCTGTCTGGAAAACCTAACCTAAGACAGAACCTATGAAAGGGTCTATCAATTCTTGAAGCCAAAGTCACCCACAGAGGTAAACCTGTAAGGTGACCTTGAATTGGGATGTATGAACAAAGTTATTCATTGTCTGAAATACATTTGGCCTACAACTGGAAACAAATGTCCTTAGTAATGGATTAATTAAGTAAATTATGCTATATTCACTCAATGAACTGATATAAAACTGTAAAAAAGAATGAAATGTCTTCATTTTAAACCAGCAGAAGTAAACTCAATCTATTTGATTAGAAGAAAAAGGAAAGAATAAAAAGAAAATGCCAAATGGAAGATACAAATAGGTAAACTACTGTTAAAATATTAGTAATTATAATAAAAGTAGGTAACTTGAAAAGAATCTCAGACTGGATTTAAAAATTCAACAATATTCACAAGAGATATTCTTAAAATGGAAAGGCAAATAATGTTTGAAAATAATAAGATGAACAAAGCTGTACCTTATAAGGCAAATATGAAACAAAAGAAAGTTGGGTAGCCATCTTTATACTCAACCAAATAAAATAAAATTTAAAAATATCATTAATAACAATACAAAATATTTTATAACCATAAACAGAACAACAGAAGAAAAATCTGTGTCCATCATGAGTATATTTGGCTCTTGGATAGCAAACAACTGATAGAATAATAGAAGTAGGTAAATCATCATATGTTTTTTGAGGATTTTAACATAGCACTTCCTTAAATCTATAAGAGGAAGTAAATTAAATTGTAAGCAGAAATATAAAAGTTTGAGAAGTACAAGGCAAGCTTAAGCTTGGCATAGTGCACACTCCTGTAATCTCAGTGATTTGGGAGGCTGAGGCAGGAGGATTGAAAATTCAAGCTGAGAGGCAGCCTGTATAACGTAGCAAGACCTGTCTCAAAATAAAAGAAATCAAAATTAAAAATGGACTGGGGGTGCAGCCCAGTGCACCTGCAAAGTATGTACGAGGCCCTCGGTTCAACCCTCAAGTGAAAAAAAATAAAAGCTTACACACACAGAGAACTGTAAGAGAGAGACAAACAGAAACAGACAAGTTCACATTCATCATTCAGGATATTTTTCTGGGTATAGAATTCTTATAGGCAGTTTCCTTTCAGGGATTAACCTTCAAAGGTGCAGCAATGTGTTAGATGCAAAGTCACCCTCAATACATTCCAAATAACCAACATCTATATTTTTTTTTTTCTCTCTCTCTCTCTCTCTCTTTTTTTTTTCTCCCTGGTACTGGGGGTTGAACCCAGGGCTTCGTGCTTGCATGCTCTGCAAGTGCTGGACCACTGAGCTGCATCCTCAGCCCATTTTTTTTCTTTTTTTTTTTTTTTTTTTGAGACAGGGTCTTGCTAAATTACGCAGACTGCCTCTGGTCTCAAATTTGCGATCCTCCTGCCTCCTCCTCCGGAGCCGCTGGGATTATAGGCGTGCGCTACAGCGCCTGGCACATCTATATTTTCTCTGTGTGACTATTTTCTTGGCCATAATGGAATCAGTTAAAAATGAATAACAAATGACAGCTAAACATTTAATTAAGTAATTAATGGTACTGAAGGATGGAACCCAGGGCCTTGCACATACTTTGCAGGTACTCTGCCAGTGAGCTGTACTCCTAGCCCCCTTTTTATTTTTTATTTTGAGACATAGTCTTGCTAAGTTACGCTGGCTACTTCTGGCTTTGAATTTGAGATCCTATCCCCTCCATTTCCCAAATCTCTGGGATTACAGTTGTGTGCCACCATCCCTGGCAGAATTCAGTGTAAATGACAAGCATATTACTAGTTAACTTTTAAGTTAAAAAGAAACCAATCAGTAAATGAAGAAATATTTAGAACTGAATGATAATGAAACCAATACTTTTGAAAATTTGTGGCTTACAGTTAAACACAACACTTAGATTTTTTTTTTTTTTTTTTGCTTTAAAGTACATTAATTAGGACACCAGAAAATGTAGTGCATTAGGCATTAGTACTATAAGAAAATTCCTGAGATAATTCCTTTAAAAAGGCTTATTTTAGGTCATGGCTTTGGAGGTGTCAGCCTATGGTCAGCTGTCACCATTGCCTTGTGGCCTGTGCTAAGGCAGCATGTCATGGCTAAAGCACATGGTGGCAGAAGCTGCTCACCTCATGGCAGCCAGAAAGCAGAGAGAGGGAGGAAGAGATGGATGTTCCACAGTCTTCTTCAAAAATACACTTTTGGAGATCTAAAATCCCCCTCTTGGCTCTACAGCCTAAAGGCCTCACCACCTCCCAATAACACCATAGGATAGGGACTAAGTCTTTAACACATGGGACTTTGGGGACATTTAAGGTCCAAACTATAATCATCAATAATAAAGTAGTCAACTTGATATCTCTGGAAAAGTATAATAGGGCAAGCTCAAAAGAAGTAATGAGTAAAGGGCACACATTCATGAAATTGTCCTGGAGCCCTACCACTGTGGCCTCTGATCCCTTCAGATTTCGAAAGCTAAGCAGAGTCAGGCCTGGTTAATACTTGAATGGAAGACCACCTGGGAACACCAGGTACTGTAGGCTTGGGAGAAGGACCTGGCAACCCACCCCCAAAACACCATTAGCTATTGAAAACCCTATGAATAGCAGAGAAGCACTAACAATAGTATTTCGCCTATTATACGTAGGGTCATTATGAGTTGGACATGGACACTGACTTGATGGCACCTAACAACAACAACATTCATGAAATACACAAGAAATAACCATGAATTTTCAAACACAAAATGTTCTCAAGAAGAATATTATACTCTGAAAAGACTGGTAACATAGGCTGACCTCTGACCTCTGAAAATAAAGAGTGGCAAAGAGCCAATTACTGCAGACACACAAAAAGTGTTTTTTTTTTAAAGTTTTAATTTTTTTATGTTTTAGTGGTGCTGGGGATTAAGTTCAGGATTGTGCATGCTATGCAAGCTGTCTACCACTAAGTTAGAGTCTCAGCCCTTGACATATGAGAAGTTTAAAGTAAAAATATTATATCTATATGCTAATGAATTAAAAATCTAATAGCAAATTGTTAAATTTCTTGAAATACCATAATATCCCAAAATTGATGTAAAAAAAGATAACTTGAAGAATCTTTCTCATACAAAGTTAATAAAAACACACTTAAATTAAGCCTAAAGAAAATAGAAGGAGCTGGGTGCGGTGGCACATGCCTGTAATCCCAGTGGTTTGGGAGGCAGAAGCAGGAGGATTGCAAGTTTCAGACCAGATGCAGTCTGTGTAACTTAGCGAGACCCTGTCTCAAAAAGTAAAAAAAAAAAAAAAAAAAAAAAAA
>VMDO01009333.1:0-33577 GCA_007922755.1 Pedetes capensis | reverse complement strand
CTATGTAGACCAGGCTGACCTTGAAATTCCAATATCCTCCTGCTTCTACCTCCTGCATGTTGGGATTACAGGTGTGCACCACCATGCCTGGCTATAAAATCTTTAAACATTTAGCAAGATTTATCAAGAAGATAAATAGCACAAATTACTACTTATCAAAAATGAGGAAGATATCAAGACAGACTCTTTATATATTAGAGGAATCACAAAAGGGTATTTTGAACAATGTGTCCCGATATGTTATAGATTTACATCAATTGTACAAGTTTCTTTAAAAATACAAGTTATGAGACTGGACACAAGAAGAAATAGAAAATCTGAATAGTACTCCTGTATCTATTAAAGAAATTGAATTCATAATTTTGGAAATCTTCAAACAACATGCAAAGAGAGATGGCTCCATTGTTGAAATCTTCCAAACATTTAAGGATGCTATAACACGAAAATTACATAAACTCTTCTTGAGAAGAGAAAAAGAGGAAACACTTCTAATTTTTTGTCTTGTGAAACCAGAACAACTTCAATACAAAAATCTCACAAGAGTAAGAGAAAGTAACAGGACAAGATCTTCTCATGGATGTAGGTGAAAAATCCCAAACTATTACCAAATTTGGAAATACACATTTTAAAAGATAATTATAATGAAATTGGGGGTGATCCCAGGAATTTAAGCTTGTCTGAATATTTAAAAATCAATTTATGCCATTCACCACATTACCAGAAAAGGCATTAGAACAATATAAAATGATTTTCTCAACAAAAGCAAAAGTACCACTGAGTTAAATGCATAAAGAACTGACAGCATACTAGGACTACAAGACAATGCAGGAGGTCAGATCACTAGATGTCCTTAGTTGACTCATCTCTTCCCTATCTTGCTTGCAGTTCTTGGGAAGAATGTACCATGATAGCACCATCTCGATATAAGAAGAAATTATCCAGAACAATCCAGGTTATGTCCTTATTCATTCTAGAGCAGGACATTCTGCAATTCTTGTGCTCAGTAAGCCAGGTGATACCTAGGGTATATAAACCCAGGACAGAGTGCTTTTAGGGTCCCACAGTTATGGTGTGGCATGGAACATGTGCAGATAAAACTATTTTGCTGAGAAACTTTCTTGAGCCTTGGGGGCTTGGTTTGTCATGGATCCCAAGCTTCTATTTATCCTTACTGCCTGGGTGTCACAATTCTGCTTTGCCCAATTTGTACGAGCGTTTTACCTCCCTGAACTCCTGTAATTGGCAGAAAACCTTTGCAGAGAACTTCCCTAAACTAATCATATGTATCTGTATATGCCCTATAGTTAATAATAAATTATTAAAATATTTCCTTCTGTGATTGGGAATGAAAGAAGGTTCTAACACCACATTGATTTGATATCATACTGGTAGTTCTAGCCAGTGCAAATTATGAAGAGAAAGAGTGAAAACATACGAATGTTGGAAAGGAAAGAGAGAAAGAATAACAAATGAAGCAGTAAATATCTGGCACGTCTGGTACACAGAAAAGTTTAAGCAATCTACAAATAATTAGGATTAATAAGTGATCTTAGCAAGTCAGTGGAATACAATGGGTACATTGGTAAAATCGATTTAATTTGAAGACACTAGCAATAATTAGAACAGGAAATTTTAAATAATAGTACTTATAGTGTTACAAATGAAATATTTAAGAATAAATATGGATATGCACAATATCTACACAAAAAGCTATATATTATTGAGAGATATTCAGGCATAGGAAGACTTAATGTTATGAAGATGCTAACTTTTTCTAAACTGATCTAGAGACTCAAATGGAATCCCAGTAGAAATCATCAGTGGTGTGTGTGTGTGTGTGTGTGTGTGTGTGTAAATATATAACCTGATTCTAAAATTTGTATGGAAATGTAAATGCTTAAGAATAGTTAAGGCAATTATGAAGAACAAGTGGATGTGTTTATTTAATTAACGGTGCTTTATAATAAAACCTTATGGAATAGATTCCCGACAGACAAACAACCAGTAGAGCCCATGGCCCAGAAGCTTGGTCTTATGCAAAATGCCACAGTTGTGCAGTAGGAAAAAATGGTCTTTTCACCAAATAATGTTGGACTAATTGATTACCCATAGGACAAAAAGATCATTGACTCCTACCTACACTATACACAAAAACAAATTCCAGGTAGATTGTACACCAAAATGTGAAAGAGAAAAAAAATCTAGAAAGTAGCATAGCACAATATCTTCACTCCCTTTGGAAAACTAGTATTTCTTAAATAGATTTAATAATCACTAGTTATAAAACAAAAGAATGGAAAGTCAAGTCAAAGAGTAGAAGAAAATGCATTATATATGAATACATATATGTTACATATATAAATATATATACAATATACATCTGCAGCCATACCACTGTGATGTCCAATCCCGTCAGATCTTGGAAGCTAAGTAGAGTTGGACCTGGTTAGTACTTGGATGGGAGACTGCCTGGGAACACCAGGTGCTGTAGTCTTGGGAGAAGGACCTGGCAACCCACTCCCAAAAAACAATCAGCCATTGAAAGCCCCACGAATAGATTGGAAGCACTAACAATAATATTTTGCCTGTTGTATGTAGGGTTGCTATGAGTCAGACACTGACTAGATGGCACCTAACAACAACATAATATACATATATGTAGCAGTATATATTAAATATGTAGAAAAAATTACTGTGAATCAGAAAAAGCCCACCCAACTTGAAAATGGGTAAAAGGTTTTTTTTAAAGATATGAAGAGCTGCTCAACTTAGTCAGTAGGGAAATACAGATTGAAATGTCAATGAGTTGCCAGTACACGGCTTCCAACGTGCCCATCAGTTTAAAAAAAGAAGCATTCCCAGGACTGTTGAAGATGTGTGGATCGTTAGCAGTCTCATATACTGATGGTAGGAGCATGAACTGAAATCTGTGCTAAGATCCACAGTTGTTGTTGATAAGTGCTCTTGAGTCATAGCAACCCTCATAGGGTTTTCAATGGCTGATTGTTTCTACAGTAGAAGGGCATATATACACCTCACAACCTAAGAGCTTCATTCAGTATATATCCAATGCATGAGCTTATATGCTCAGGTGGCTTGAACAAGAATGGGGGCAGCAGCAGTATTCACATATTCGAAGTTGGAAATAGCCCCCAAATTCATCAACAGTTTGGTCAGTCAGCTTTTTCTCGCTGTGGCAAAACACCTGAGATAAACAATTTAAGAGAGGAAGGATTTACTTTGACTCATAGTTTCAGAGGTTCCACTCAAGTGGTGGTCACTGGCCCTGTTACTTCTGGGCCTGTGCATAGTGAGGCAGAAAAATCATGATGGGGATCATGTGGTGGAGCAAACCGGCTCACCTCATGGCGGTCAGGAGGCAGAGTGAGAGAAAGGAACCAGGGACAAGATATACCCTTCAAAGTCATCCTCCAGTGACCTCATCCTCCAGTTAGGCCCCGCCTCCAAATAGTCTATTCCCACTGGCCTGTTAGGTGACCTCATGATCCAATCACCTTTCAATGGGACCACTAGCTGGGGACCACGCAGCCAATATATGAGCCTTTTTGGGAGACACTTCATATCCAAACTATAACAATACAGTGTATAAATAAATTTTGGAATAATTAGATACTGGAATACAAAAATAAAAATATAATAAATATGAAATAAACCAAAATAAAGTATAAGGGAATAGAGCAATAAAAATGAAGAAACTACATAACTAATTCTATATGCAAAAAAAAAAAAAAAAAGATGACTATCACCAAATAACGTTGAGCAAAGAGCCAGACATAAAAGGATACATACTGTATGCATCCATTTATATAAAGTTCAAAATCTGGCAAAGCTAATGTATGGTAATAAATGTCAGAATAGTGATTACCTTTGTGGGAGGGGGCTAAATTTGGGGAAGGGCATGGGAGAAATTTCCTTTTTTGACAATGTAGTCTTTCTTAACTTGGATGGTATTAAGAAAACATGTTTGATTTTTAAAAACTCACTTATCTATACACATGATTTGTGAATGTTTTTTTATGATGCTATTCTTCAATAAAAAATCTTAAAAAAAAAGAATGATTGGAGTCTAGAGTTATAATTCTGGGAGAAGGACCTGGCAACCCACTCGCAAAAATCCATCTGCCATTGAAAACCCTATGAATAGCAGAGAAGCACTGACAATAGTGTTTTGCCTGTTGTACCTAGGATCACTATGAGTCGGATACCAACTCAATGGCACCTAACAACAACAACAGAGTTATAATTCAATGGTAGAGCACTTGCTTAGGATGTATGAGGCCCTAGGTTCCATTGCTAGCACCCACAAACAAACAAACAACAACTACCAAAGCCCAAAAGTCCAAACAACACCCCTCAGCCAAAAAGGAATATTTGGAAAAATTTTAAATATTAAAACTATGATATTATGGTAAAATCCTTAACCAAAGGTTTGGAGAATACAATTGAAGCAACGTCCTACAATCTAGAGCAACGAAATGAAAAATAGTGGAAAAAATTACAGAATCGCTTCAAAGATTCAATATCAGAATAATGCAATTCTACATCCAAAGGAAGGAAAATATAATTGAAGTAATTTAAGAAAAAACAAAACAAAGGAAAAAATAAAAACAAACCCAGAACTGGAGTGACTAGAGTGAATGCTCCCAGCAGCTCTGAGTCCAGTGGAATGTCATTATAGTGAAATACTAGGGACAAAGAGAAGCTCCAAGAAAACTGAAAACGTGAAAATAATTGGGAATCAAAATGATTTAAGGAGAGAAACCACAAACAAAATGACAATGGAGTGATCCTTTTGAACTTTTAAACCTTTTGAAATTTTAAAGAAAACTAATTTCCAACCCGAATCTATTTTTAGCAGTGAAAATATCATATAAATATGAAGACAGAATGAAGACATATTAGTAAAGGAAGTTTACCTTCTATATAACCCTTTTCAGAAAAGTGACTAGAGGGTGTTCTCCACCAAAATTAGGGAGTACACAATGAGGAAGACACAGGATATGAGAAACCAGGGAGACTAACACAAGAAATTTCTTGAAGGATGAAAAAGAATGATTGTGTACTAAACACAACTGGTATGGAGAGATCATGATGACTAGCCTCAACTTGCAAGCGACAATATTTGTAATGTAGTTGTTAGGTGCCATTGAGTCAGTATCCAACTCATAGTGACCTTGTGTACAACAGGCGAAGCACTAGTGTCAGTGTTTCTCTGCTATTTATAGGGTTTTCAATGGCTGATTGTTTTTGGGGAGTTGCCGGGTCCTTCTCCCAAGGCTACAGCACCTCGTGTTCCCAGGCGGTCTCCCAGTCAAGGACCACTGAGGCCCAACCCTGTTTAGCTTCCAAGATCTGAGGGGATCAGATGCCACAGTGCTACGGTTGCAGGCTGTAATGTATTTACATGTAGTTTATTATATATTTATGAATATATATTATATGTTGTTGTTGTTAGGTGCCATTGGGTCGGTATCTGACTCATAGCGACCCTGCGTACAACAGGCAAAACACTATTGTCAGTGCTTCTCTGCTGTTCATAGGGTTTTCAATGGCAGAATGATTTTTGGGAGTGGGTTTCCAGGTCCTCCTCCCAAGCCTACAGCATCCAGTATTCTCATGTGATCTCTCATCCAAGAACTAACCAGGCCTGACTCTGCTTAGCTTCAGAGATCTGACAAGATCAGATGCCAGGGTGGTATGTCTGTAGACAGATATTTACTATATCACTTACCTATTTACTTATATTAACATGAAATTAGAGCACTGTGGTGGGCCTGGTCCAGGTTTTAACTGGTATCTGGAGGTCAAAATAGACCTTTAGCTGATATCTGCAAATTCAGTGAAATAATTGGTATGGTAGGGGCATCCAAGACGCCAAACCAAAAAAACCTTTTATTATTTAAGATACTTGTTTCTTAGGTTGAATTATGTTGTTAATTATGTTAATTATGGGTCTGTTTTGACCCCATGATACCAGTTAAGGTAAGCCCTTGGTGCATACTGAGCAGGTGCTGAAGAAGCCCATGCCCTGCAGCCTGGCTTGCCTGGGAGCTCCAGCTGGCATTTTGCCTCACAGAAGCCTTCTACTTGGCCCTACTCCTGAAAGACCAAGGTAAAGTGTGGTGAATTTAGCAGAAAATGCATGGTAGGTCCTGCTTACTGATCATATTCTGGTGAAGCACCTAGTACTGGCTCCACTGAAGACCTTCTAGACTTTCTTTCTGTGCTGGGTTCCAAGTTTTCTGTCAAAGTCTTATTCTTTCTTCAAAAGGGGTTCTTACAAACTGCTTGAATAACTGATGGCAAAATCAACCCCAAAGTGTCTTTTCAGCTTATTTTTTCTAGAAGCTTCCATCTAACAGTGATAACACTATCCTTTCCTTACACAAAGAAGGTGTGCTTCTTATTTAGTTAAAAAAAGTGGCAATATATTGTTTATGAATATATACACGTGTTAAGTGCACTTATATAAAATATCAAAACAAAAACTGCTTCTTTCTTCTGATATTGTTTCTGATGTTGTTTGTCTCTGGAGAGAGACCAAGGAGGACAGGTTTGAAGATACGGGAGTTGTGCACAATTATTTGTTTCATAACCTAGGTAATAGGGAAGTGGCTGTTTAATTTATCATTCTTAAAATTTTATTAAAAACTTTCAGATATACTGTACATTTCAAAATAAAATACTATTTTTAACAAAAGCTCTGATAAAAAGTGTGAAAACCAGGCATTATGTGGAAATATGTTGCTCTGCTACAGGGTAGTTTTACTGAACAACAAAAAAAAAAATCCTGAATTTGAGCAACATGTATATCCAATTACAATTTTTATTTCAACAGATACAGAGGACTAGCCAGGAGTGGCACACATCTGTGATCCCTGCAACTTGAGAGGCTGAGGCAGGAGAATCGTGAGTTCGAGGCCAAAGGCAGCCTGTACAATTTAGCTAGACCTTGACTCAAACTAAAAAGAAAAAAGGGGACTGAGGTGTGGCTTAGTAGTAGAGCACATGCTTAGCATTTGTGAAGCCCTAGGTTCAACCCCCTAATACTGAGGGAGAACAAAACAGAAAGAAGAAAAGAAATGCAGAAGACTGAGGCATGTGCTAAAACTATATGAGGAAGATGGACTCAGCCAAACACAGACTATGCAAAGCCACACAGGGCCACCAACATATTTTCTTCAACAAATAAATTTAGTGAAGAAAGAGGGGAATGGAGGACCTATAGAATAAAATGGACTTAGAATACAGGGCAATAAAATATGTCACATGGGCTATGCTTTTTTTTATTTAAAGAAACAAACTAAAAAATTATGACATTTATGTATATTCATGTCACAATGGAAGCATTTCCAAATGTAGACCTTCTTTCCTTCCTTTCTTCTTTCCTTCTTTCCTTCCTTCCGTTCTTCTTTCCTTCCTTCCTACCTTCCTTCTCTCCTATCTCTTTCCCTCCATTCCTTTCCTTTCCTTTCCTCTCTTCTCGTCTCCTTTCCTTTTCCCTTTTCTTTTCTTTTCTTTTCTTTTCTTTTCTTTTCTTTTCTTTTCTTTTTTCTTTTGTTTTACTGGAGGGCTGAACCCAGGACCTTTTGCATATTCTGCAAGTGCTCTAACACTGGGCTATTCTCCCCAGACCACTTTTTATTTTTTATCTCGCTTAGTTATGCAGGCTGCCTCTGGCCTTGAACTTGCCATCCTCCTGCCTCTTCCTCCCCAGTCTCTGGGAGTACAGGTATGTACCACCAGGTGCACTCAAATGCAGACTTTTCAAAAAGCTTTACCAGAGGATATATTTCTTTTTAAAAGCAGCTACTTATTAGCTCTTTGGTAAGTGAAGGAAACTTGTCTTTTTTACCCTGATGCAACAGATTGTGTATTTATTTGGGAAATATATGTGAAGCCACATTTAGTGACAGCTACTCATCATCATAGAAAAGCTCAGATCTGGGACCCTTTTAGTTTTCCTGTTCTTAAAAGCATGTTGCTATTCTGTGTGGTTCAAAGAATTTTCAGGGACATTTTCACATGAATTAAAAATGTGTTAAAGATTCAGTTACGTTTTGCATGTCTTGTTTTTAATGCATTTAACCCCAGAGGTGACATCTTATGGCAGTGTTTTTTCCTTCAATGTCTTGTCACCCTACTTACTGAGAATAATGCAGGCAATGCATTTTTTTGTGTTGTGCTTTCTTTGTTAACTTTACTGTAATTCTTTCTTAAAATCCTCCCACCAATTCAGCCTTCTACTCCTGTTTATACTTACAGATTTCCTCCCCAAACAGTTTTCAGTCATTTACTATTGGGAATATAATGGGTTAGCAGCTTATAAAAAAATAGCCCTTGATGTATTTCATTATTCAAATTGAATCTAGCAAAGTGGAATATCTGGACGGTCTTTCAAGTCAATGGCAAACCTCTGAAAAGCATTATTTGTTGTAATATGTGTCCTTAAATCTTCAGCATCAATTGCTATGCATTTCCAGTGCTGTGGTGTAGCAGTCAGGGTTCGACAGAGAAACAGAAGCAATAGAAAAAAATATATATGTATAATAAAAGGGGATTAATGGATTGGCTTACAGATTGGGGAAGAGGGTAATTCCCACAATAGCACCTTCAGGCTGGTGGCCACTCAGTCCCAAGAACTGGAAACCTGTAAAGTCTCTGTGCTTAGTGACGATATCAGGAAACTTTTGGTCTGGTGTTGAATCTGTGTTGAAGCTGGGGAAATCGTAGTCTGATGTCCATAGTCTGTGGCGATGACATGCATGCACTGTTCTGGGAGCAGCCACAGGCATGCTGGTTTCCCCCTCTCTTTAGCTTCCTCCTTCCTGAGCCCTGCCCTTGGATCGTGCCATGTTTGGGGCCGGGTCACTTCCCCCCAGTCACTGATGGACCCTTCAATCTTCTCTGCAAACACTCTTAGAGAGCAATCCGGAAATCTCAATCCTGTCAAACTGTCAATAGAGGCTAAACATGGCATGAGGATAAAAAGGAAAGGCACTTTAACTTGCTGTTGTATTATTCCTTCTGTGTATTATGGCAGCCATTCTTACCATAACATAAAGAAAATAATTTACTTCCAATGGAAAGTGGAACTTTAAGAAAAATTTTCTTTATTTAAAAACCTTAGTATTTTTCACTAAGCTAATGAAATTTTGATAAAACACTGGGTTATCTCACAACTTTAAAGAGCTAGGGTTTAGCTTAGTTGATAGAGTACCACTAAGGCCCTGGGTTCCATTCCCAATACCACAAAAATGGGAGAAAGACTTGGCAGCCCACTCCTAAAACAATCTGCCATTGAAAACCCTATGAATAGCAGAGAAGTACTGCCAACAATACCAGGCATGACACAGTGTCAGGGAGTGTTTCATTCTGTTGTACATAGTGTTGCTATGAGTTGGACCTGACTGGGTGGCACCTAACAACAACAACAACAACTGTAAACATTGCTGAAAAATCTTGTAGACATTTGCTTCTACACACTGAATGCTTACAATATACATGTTTTGGTTATCACTATGACTTTATATTACCTTCAGTTGACATCTTCAAATCACAGCATGCATGGAGAGTCCATTGCCAATGACAGTGGTTGTATAGATTTATTATTTCTTCATAAGTTCAATATTTATTATTATTATTTCTTCATAAGTTCAATATTTTTGGCTGAAGTCTTCTCAAGCTAATTATTGTTGTTAGATGCCATTGAGTCAGGTCTGACCTCTCAAGCTAATTAAATCATTATAATTTTTACCTTGTAATGAGGCTAATGGGAGGTAATAGGGGTGGAAGGGTCAGTTCTACCATTTTTTTCTTCCTTCACACTTGTGATATGAGGATTATGTTCAATCTATGATTTCTTAGCTAATAAGATTTTAAAGACACTCTCCCAAATTAGATGAGTTAAATTACAGCTAGATTTATATAATCTATACATTCACTCAATGGGACTCACAAAAGTGCCTTTTATGGTAATAGCGGGAAAGCTACTGAGTGAATGTACCACGCAACAGTGTGGGCAGGGAGAATTTCCATGTTCCCTGATGGGTATCTCAGGAATTAGTAACACAAAGTCTGGACACACAGACCCAGGAAGGGCACAGGTGTCAATCACATAACATATTTTAGTCAGCTTAATTACTCTGATTTTTTAAATAAAAACTAGTATTTGGCTCAGTTGGTAGAGCGCTGCGCTGCAGTCTCTGAGGTCCCGAGTTCAATTCCCAGCACCGCAAAAATGGGAGAAGGGCCTGGCAATCCACTCCCAAGGCAATCCCGAAACAGTCAGCCATTGAAAACCCTATGAGGGTCGCTATGAGTCGGATACCGACTCGACAGCACCTAACAACAACAACAAGTAGATGTCTTAATATTTTCTTTCTTACCCAATATATTGTCACTCACACCACACTTGGGAGACTTGGCCTTAAGGCTATATGTGTATGTCTATGTGTGCACCTGTGCAGCAACAGAAGAGAATATTTATAGACTACTTTCTAGTGTCAAGCACTGTGTTTAGTGCCAAGCACTGTGTTTGTGAATTTCTTAATATGACAGCACATCAGACCACATCTACTGAGTATTTACCATGGGTGCCAGCAGGCTGAACACTTTGCACACCTGCCCTGTAGAAACCCTGAGTTAGGTGCCCTTACCACTTGGGTCTGGGGTTTAGCTCAGTTGGTAGAGTGCTGCTCTGTGCTCTCTGAGGCACTGGGTTCAATCCCAGCACTGCAAGAAAGAGACAAGGGTTTGGAAGCCCAATCCTGAAACAATCAGCCATGGAAAACCCCTATGAATAGCAGAGAAGCACTGACATAGTGCCAGGCATGACACAGTGTCAGGGAGTGTTTTGTTCTGTTGTACATTGGGTTGCTATGAGTCGGACCTGACTCAATGGCACCTAACAACAAACTTACCTCTTATAAATGAAAGAGGCTAGATACTTCCTCGGTTCATCTGGAGACCTGGTATGGGGAAGGGATAGCTTTCAATACCTGGAAATACACAAATCTGTTCACTCCTCCTTCAAACCCAGCCCCACATCTTTGTTTTAGATCCTTTTGATTTTTAACTATTAAAATTCTTTTGGCTTTCAACCAATACTTTAAAAAATAATGGACATTCGTGTAGAATATGAAATATCTCACCTATCACTTGTGCCCATGATTGGTAACTTATGGGGTACAGAAGAGCAGCTGACATTAGCATAGTTCTATTATTAGTGTCCATCAGAGTGTCTGGTTTATGAGTTATGCAAATTTTTGCTGATTGGACAAATCATTTGAAAGTTTTGCTCTGGAGGACAGAGCATAACACAAAGGTCTGTCTAGAATATATGAGAACTTCAGTTTCTTACTGTGTCTTATTTTATAAGCACCCTTTAAAACTTTTTCATTCTAAGCAAACTTGTCTGCCTGATTTTTCATGATGTCTAGTGGCATGCTTCCCTTCACAACTTTGCAGTTTCCAAATAGGGGACCACCATACCAAATGAAACCCTAGGCTTTGCATCTTGGAAAAATTCAATGTCACCTTTAGGATATACAACAGGTGCCAAGAAATGCACACACATTTTAAGAAAGGGGGGAAAAAACCTATTCAAATTACAATAATATATACCAATAATAAAAAGTGAATACAAGTCACATTTGACTTCTGTAATTATAAGAGGTGCTCGGAGTGGTCACCATAGCAGAAACAGCAGGACTTTCTGTGCGAGGCTTCCTGGGCACATCTTCCCTTGGGCACATCCCACACAGCACCGTGCATCTCAAGCTTACCATGAATGCGTGCAATTTTTAAGCGTATTGGAGGTCCTGTTGCATGCTTATGCCTCCATTGTTGTACTTCCACAACGTTCTTGAATTTCAAATACCCCTTCAAAATGGTTTTGCACTCCTCAAATGAAAGCCGTACTTCTGCCATTTTTTTTGACTGTCCTGTCTGTCGCATGGTGGTGCAAGCATTTATTTGATTAATGCAATTTTTTGAGTGAATGTCATATTATACATTGCTACCATTATTCAATTCAACTTCAAAAAGTAATACATCTCTTAAAATATGTATGCATTTTTTTTTGGCACGACCAGCATACTAATTCTATAAACATTAGCAAGGCCTGCAGCCATACCACTGTGGCATTCGATCCCGTCAGATCTAGGAAGCTAAGCAGGATCACACCTGGTTAGTACTTCGTTGGGAGACCACATGGGAACACTAGGTGCTGTAGGCTTGGGAGGACATGACAACCCACTCCCAAAAACCAATCAGCCTCTGAAAACCCTACGAACAGCAGAGAAGCACTGACAATAGTGTTTCGCCTATTGTGCTTAGGATCACTATAAGTCGGACACTGACTCAAGGGCACCTAACAACAACAAACATTAGGAAACAGTTAACTCCTAAGAATCCTAGCTATTTTCCTAAGGTATTTTAGAACTTTTATTGGATTTTTGTGTGTTGAACTTCCCTCATTCTGAAATGCAAAGTTGTTGAGTCGGTCCTTGAGGGTTTTGTTTTGTTTTTACCTGTCAGCCTGAGACACTGAATTCCAGCAACATTGGATCATTTTTTACTATGTTGAGTTGGCTGCACTGATTCAGACTCACTTAAAAGTTTTCTTTTCAGTACTGGGCGGGTGTGTGAGGGGGTTGAACCTAGAGTCTTGCACATACTAAGCAGGGGCTCCACCTTCCTAGTTTATTTTTTATTTTTTTCTTTTGAGACAAGTTCTCGCTAAATTGTGTAAGCTGCCTCAGACCTCAAACTCATGATCCTCCTGACTCAACCTCCCAAGTAGCTGGGATTACAGGTATGTGCCGTGGCATCTGGCTAGTTTCACTTGTCTTTAAATCCATTTTGAATGTGTATGAGAATTTAAGTTTTCATATGTAGCTCATATTATATTTGAATCAGACAGGGAAGTTTTATGGATAGTAAAGGATATTAAGGGGTTGCTTTCAAAACAAGCTGCAACCCCAAGGATGACATTGTAGCACACACACGCTCTGGTTTCTTAAGTTCTCCTTGTCTTCTGGTAGAGCTTCTGTGTGAAAAGTACCCTGTGGAATCACAGAGGGCTCCAGTTCACAGGCCTCTAGCTGCAGCACCCATTTGTTTAGAATGACCATGAATCTCTTGGGAGAGTTTTCCCTTTTCTGGGTTAGATTGACACAGTCATGCCTCTGTATCCACCAACTTCAGAGCAAAAATGAAATGACATCTGTTCTGAATGCATACAGACTTTTTTTTTGTCATTATTCCCTAACAATACAGTATAACGATGATTTACATGGCACTCATTCGATATAAGTAACCTAGAGATGATTTAAAGTATGTAGGTTATATGCAAACAGTAGGTCATTTTATATAAAGGATCAAGCATGAGTGGATTTTGGTATCCAAGGAGGTCCTGGAACTAATCCCCCAGATACTGAGAGATGACTATCCTACACATGAGCTATAGCTGAATCTAAACCTGAATACACTGATAACAAGCAGACAAGGTCTTTTGGCTGCAGCATCTTCAGGGTTGGAGGAATGTCTGTGTAGCATGGGAATGAATGTGTTAAAATCTGTTCCATCTGCTTAGGGTCTCTGGATCTGTGAGCTGCCAGCAAGACTCTTTCCTTTGTCTCAGCATGCCCCCAGCTGGCAGACGGGGCTTACCATTTGCTTTCAAATATCTTGGCCTGGCCACAGGATCTGGCATTTAAAAGGAAAAGAGGTACATGAAGATTTCCCCAGACTGCAGCACTCTGGGTGAATAATAATCTTCTTGGGGTGATCTTTACGCTGTTGCAACACGCGAGGATTAACTATTCAAATAAAATTCCTTCTCTGTTTGAGAACAAGCAATTCATTCAAGCACAGTTTATCTGCTCCAGGCTGTAGTCTTTTGCATTTTTGCACCGACATTTTCCCACTCTCTCCATCCCTCCCCCACCCTCAGAGGCAGGGAGCAGACAGAGGAGGGCACATACATTATGGTCAGGGTCTCACTGGCTGCGTCGCTTTCTCTGCATGGTTCAGTCAGTGGGCCTGTCACAAGTAGGGGAAAATCTTCATCTGGGGTTTAGGGAATGTGGCAGACACTGTCAGTACCCCTGTTCCCTTAGCCTACCCGGAAGGTAGTCTGCAAACAGCCCCATCTCCCAGGAAGCTTCCCGCATCTCTGTCTGAGGGTCAAGTATGTGCTCACACACGGGCAGACCAGAAGTGCCATGAAGTTAATGGCAAGGAATGATCCTCAATCCCCAAAAGGTGAGAGTTAGTGGAAACACATCCCAGGATCCTTGCCTCTCAGAAGAGTTCCCTACAGGCTTCTAGTGGGTGCCTGGGAGGACTGAGTTCCAGGTGTCCACTGCCATCATCTGTTCCATCATGCACACTGGTTCTTTCCTTCATAACTTTCATCATGTCCTCACAGGACAACCAAACACATCACCTAAACTCGAATCCTTCTATCAGGCTCTGCTTGAGGTGAGGGAACCCCCACTAAGACAGGGAGCCTGTATCAGAGTGGATGCTGCCAATAGCAGGCCAGAGAGGCAGTGGGCAAGAAAAGCAACCTGTGCTGCATCCAGCCTGGTGCTTGGGGTTGTCTACAACTCCTTTCCTTATTTCAGATTGGTTCTTGTCCCTGGTTGACACCTGGCAAATGCCCAGAGGACAATCTCTAGCAGTGCTTCTGAGTGCACACACAGGATGCCAGCTCAGGAGAGTGATCAGTGGGGACTGAAGTCCAGTCCTGCCTGGCTCTGGCTTTGTGCACTGTTCTCTGAGCACAGGGTTGGGTCAGCAGATGACGGGGAGCTCTTTGCTAATTGGCCCATCTAGAAGCAGATACTGGACATTTGCAATTTTCTGATTTGCCCAAAGACTCTTTAAATCTGTCAGCTTTGGCTAGTGGAAGATCACTAATTAGCTTGTCCGCTTGGGCTCTTCCTGTCTTCTTAAGGAAGACATTACGGGCTGCTCAGGGAGACCCTCCAAGGCGAGTTGAGACCTCTTCTAGGAGGACTCTGCCTCCAAGAGACCCCACTATAGTAGTCTGTTTCTTATTACTATAATGAAATATCCAAGGCAGGCTCCTTTATAAAGGAAAGAGGCTCACAGTTCTGGGGCTGCAAAGTCTAGGGGCTTCATCTGGTGATGGACTTCTTGCTGGCAGTCTTGAGGTAGCACATAGCATCACATGACAAGAGACAGTGTCCTTAGGTACATATGTCTCTTCTGGTTCACCCTGATCATCTTATCTAATCCTAATCACCTCTAAACACCCTATTGCATAAAATTTCCATGATATCTCAAAATGGGGATCAAATTTCAATATAAGCTTCTTGTTGTTGTTGTTAGGTGCTGTCGAGTCAGTGTCTGACTCATAGTGACCCTACATACAACAAGTGAAACACTATTGTCAGTGCTTCTGTGCTGTTCATAGGGTTTTCAATGGCGGATTGATTTTGGGGAGTGGGTTGCCGGGTCCTTGCTTAGGGAACATAAACTATACTGAGTCAATGATCACCTCTAAAGAACTCATTGGCTGAAAAACCATGAAAAATCTCACCATTACAACATGAAACAGTTAAATTACACACCAGATGTGTTTGATTTAGATTAAATTGATTTGCATAAAGTCACATTCACATATCATTAAAAATAAGTAATGTATAAATTATTATGCAATCTCTGTTTTTATTAGGTGGCATTGAGTCAGGTCCAACTCATAGTGACCTTCTGTACAACAGAACAAAACTCTCCTAGATTCTGTGCCAGGCACGCGATCTTCTTTATGTTTAAGCCCATTGTTGCAGCCACTTTGTCAATCCATCTAGTTGAAGGTCTTCCTTTTTTTTTTCATTGACCAGCACTCTCCCAAACCTGGTGTCCTTCTCCAGGGATTGGTCCCTCCTGACAACGTGTCCAAAATATGTAAGACACGGTCTAGCCATTCTTGCTTCCAAGAAGCACTCTGGTTGCACTTGCTCTAGGACAGATCTGCTGGTTCTTTTGGCAGTCCATGTTATATTTAATATTCGTCTCCAGAACCATAATTCAAAAGCATCAATTCTTTTCCTGTTTCCCTTGCTCCATGTCCAGCTTTCACAATCATATGATGTGACTGAAAATACCATGGCATGAATCAAGTGCGCCTTTGTCTTCAATGTGACATCTTTTCAACACTTTAAAGAGCTTTCCCCAATGCAATGTGTCTTTTGATTACTTGACTACTGCTTCTGTGGGTGTTGATTGTAAAACCAAGTAAAGCAAAATCTTGGACAACCTCAATCTTTTCTCCATTTATCATGAAGTTGCATACCAACCAAATTGTAAGGATTTTTGCTTTGTTGATGTTGAGGAGCAATCAATACTGAAGTCAGTTAATGTTTCAAATCCTCTTCACTTTCAGCAAGCAGAGTTGTGTCATCTGCATAACACAGGTTATTAATGAGTCTTCCTCCAATCCTGATGCTGCATTCTTCTTCATAAAGTCCACCTTCTCGAATTATTTGCTCAACATAGAGATTGAAGAGGCACTGTGAAAGAATATAGCCCTGAGATACACCTTTCTTGACTTTAACCTAGACAGTGTTTCCTTGTTCTGTTTGAAAAAATACCTGCTGGTCCAGGTACAGATTTCTCCTGAGTACAATTAAGTGCTCTGGTATTCCCATTCTTCGCAATGTTATCTGCAATTTGTTATGATCTATGCAGTCAAATGCCTTTGCATAGTCAATAAAACATAGAAAGACATTTTTCTGATATTCTCTGCTTTTGGCTAATATCCATCTGCCATCAGCAGTGATGTGCCTAGTTCCACAACTTCTTCTGAATCCTGCTTGATTTTCCAGCAGTGCCCTGTCTATACACTGTTGCAGTCACTTTTGAATGAATCTCTACTAATGCAATCTCTACTAAAACAAAACAGATGTGTACCAGAAATTTCACTTCCAACCATAAATTCAAGAGAAATGATGAAACCTATCTAGAAAAAGACCTGCTAAGACTCATACTTCTTCATTTCAAGACATGCTACAAAGCAACAATAATCAAGTGGTTTCTGGCACAAGGATAGACCAATTAATTGAGGGTCCAGATGTAAAATCATGTGTCTGTTGTCAACTGAGTTTCAACAAAGGTGCCAAGATAATTTATTGGCAAAGAATAATCTTTTCAACAAATGATATAGAGACAATTGAATAATCACACTCAAAAGACTGGAGTTTGACATTATTTATGTTAGCTGAAAATGAAAACATCCAAAATATCCATCAACTGATGAATGCCTAAACAATATGTTGTACTCACACAATAGAATATTATTTGGCCATAAAAAGAATGAAGTACTGATACATACTATAATGCAGATGAATCTTGGAAACATTAGAATACATAAAAGAAATCAGACACAAAAGACCATGTACATGATTCTGTTTATAGGAAATGGCCAGAATAGGCAAATCTAAAGACAAAAAGTACTTTAGTTGTTGCTTAGTGCTGGGGTGTGTGTGTATGGATCAGGAGGAGGGTAGTAACTAAAAATGACAAGGCTTCTTATTGAGGTGATGAAAATGTTCTAAAATTTACTGTGGTGATGGTTGTACATGTCTATAAATTTGCCAGAAACCATTGAAGTTGTATACTTTGTTATTATCATTTTTGCTATCATTGCGGGTTTTGAGACAGAGTTTTTCTATGTAGCTCGGGATGGCCTGGAGCTCACCATGTAGACCATGCTGGCCTCCAACTTCTGATGATCCTCCTGCCTCTGCCTCCAGAGTATTGGGATTACAGGCATGCTCCACCATCCCTGGCTTGACCTTGTAATAGTGTAAATAGGTGAATTGTATGGTATGAAATAAATCTCAATAAAATTCTTTAAAAGAGGGGAATATACAGAGGAGCTTCATTTGTAATAGCCATAAATTGGAAATAAGCCAAATGCTTATCAACAGTAAATAAATGAACTGCACCCTATCATTCAGTGGAATCCTAATTAGCAAGAAGAAAGAAAGCATGATTGCTATGTACCATGGCATGGATGGGGCTGGGATTTAGCTCAGTTGGTAGAGCGCTGCACTGCAGTCTCTGAGGTCCTGAGTTCAATTCCCAGCACCACAAAAATGGGAGAAGGGCCTGGCAATCCACTCCCAAGGCAATCCCGAAACAGTCAGCCATTGAGAACCCTATGAGGATCGCTATGAGTCGGATACTGACTCGATGGCACCTAACAACAACAACAATGGCATGGATGAATCTCCTAGGCATTCTGGGAGAGGGAAGCCATGCACAAGTATGCATACTGGACAAGCCTTTTATGTGAAACTCTGGAGTCCTATCCAGATTCTTCTCGTCTTGAGGACTAGCTCATTCATTGCTCCAGGGACTAGGAGCATTCAGAACTGCAGTTTGCAGGTGAACCTCCCTTCGTTGCATGCCCTTGGCTGAAAAGATCCATCTTGCCCATAGTCGTAGCCCATTTCTGGAGACAGTTCATATTCAGTGGTTGGTCTGTGTGGGGTATAAAGTTCTCCTCCTTGTTCCAATATGGGACCACTCTGTAGGGCCATCCCAGCTCCAAGGTCCTGTGGGATCATCCAAGTCCTGGTGACCACATGGTACTTCAGCTTCTCTCTGCTTCCTTCAAAACCCTCACAGGTGCTGATACCAAGTACAGGTTCTAAAAATATTCCTGCATGCAAATCTCTATCTCAGACCCTGCCTCCTGGAGAAATTGATCTATAATAATAAAGTTTAAGATTAAGCAAAACTAACTGCTGATGGCAGTATTCAGAATAGCAGTTACCCTGGGGAAGGGGCAAGGGTATGCAGTCAGTGTCTGGATTTGGATGGCATGGCCCTTCGCCATTGCCCCTCATGGGGCTGTGATGTCTTGGCTGCTCATCATCTGTTCTGAGTTATAGCTGTGTTGGTGATATCCTTTACATCCCCAAGGCTTGGTGAGCCATAGCGCTGCCCTCACACTGCAGACAGCCTCCCAGCCCTGATGGTGTGAGCACTACTCCCATTCCCACACAAAACAAGGGCGTTAAATAGGATGATTTCTTCTTTTGTTATAGCTTTATGTTTGCTTTTTTTTTTTCTCAAAACCTTTCATACTTGTTATGGAAAAACCTGAACAGATCAGGAAAACATAACGAAGAGAATGAATAATTTTGCTTTCTAGGGGTGATTGCCATTGTTTTGGTAAATATCCTTCCTGACACTTCTCTATGTGCCTTTCACACCTCCTGTGCCCCCCTCATAGCCCCTTGTACCATTTTACTCCAGCTGTTGCCATGGTTACCAGCTATGTAGCTGTAACCCCAGTTCTCTGCTACCTCTTGCTGTCTGTGGCAGGGCACTCCTACCACTGGAGTGGGGCACCTATAGCCATTCTGGTGCAAGTACTCACTGAAAGCAGAAGTGTGTGGGGTGACTCTTCATTGATGAGGCCTGAACCTCATGGACAGAATGTCTTTCCTTGCTGTGGTCTGAATGTCCCACCAAGTCATGTGTTGGAGCTTCACTGTCAGTATGATAGCATTAAGAGGTGGGGCCTTGCGCAGTAATGCTTGTAATTCCAGTGACTCTGGAGGCAGAGGCAGGAGGATTGTGAATTTCAGGCCAGAGGTAGCCTACCCAACTTAGCAAGATCCCTTAGCAAAATAAAAGGTAAAACATAGGCTGGGGGTGCAGCCCAGTGGTAGAGCTTTCAAAGTATGTGTGAGACTCTGGATTCAGCCCTCCAGTACCACACACATACCAAAAAAGAAAAAAAAAAAAAAAAAAGGAAGGAAGGAAGAAAAGAGGTGAGGCCTTCAGGAGGTGATTAAGTCATGAGGGCAGAGCCCTAGTGAGTGGACTTAAGCCTTTTATAAAAAAGCCTTTTTGACCAGAGGCAGTCTGCATAACTTAGTGAGAACCTGTCTCAAAAAAGTAAAAAAAAAAAAAAAAAAAAAAAAGGGCTGAGGTTGCAGCTTAGTGTTCCAGCACTTGCAGAGTATGCAATTGTGAGGCCCTGGTTCAACCCCCAGTACCACAAAAAAAACCAAAAAACCAAAAAACAAAAACCTTTTTTAGCATTTGGCCCTTTTTTCTCTTCTGCTCTTCTGCCATGAAAGGTACAGAATTTGTCCTTTTTTTGTCCTTCAGTCCCTTCTACCATGTAAGGACAACTAGATGGGGCCTGTGTAGAAGGAATAGGTCTTCACCAAATGCTGACCCTGATCCTAATCATGGGCTTCCCAGCCTCCAGAACTGTGAGCAATACATACCTTTACTTTTTACTTTTTTCTCTTTATTGATAAATTTTGGTGGGATACAGAGTAATAGTTGTTGTTGTTGTTGTTGTTGTTGTTAGGTGCCGACTCATAGCGACCCTCATAGGGTTTTCAATGGCTGTTTCGGGATTGCCTTGGGAGTGGGTTGCCAGGCCCTTCTCCCATTTTTATGGTGCTGGGAATTGAACTCGGGACCTCAGAGACTGCAGTGCGGCACTCTACCAACTGAGCTAAATCCCAACCCCCAGAGTAATAGGGCATTTGCTTTTTCCATTGTGCAGCTATTACATCACTTTTGGTTACACTCATCAATTTACAAAGTTTATGGAAACTTTTGATTAATATGTTGTAAAACTTGTATGCCTTTATGGGTTATATTCCTTTATTTTTCCCTTATACTCATGAAGGTGCATCATTTACATTGAGATTATCCTCTCCCCCTTTATCCCTTTATATTGTTTCTCCTCCACTTCCCATCTTCCACAACCTTTGCTTCCCTTTGCTAGTCCTCTCTCTCCTTTCCCTTCTTTATATTTTCCCTTCTTCATTAAGTTTAATTGTGCAATTTTATATATCTACTTATGTGTAGGTTTTTTCTTCCTTTAAGTAAGAGTCAGCTCCCACATATGAGTGAGAACAAAGGTATTTCTATTTTGAACCTGTGTTTGTTCAGTTAAGATGATATTCTCCAGTTCCACTTATTTTGCCACAAGTGATATTATTTCATTCTTTTTTATTGTTGAGTGCTATTCCATTGTGTATACACACCATAATATTTTTATCCATTCTTTTGTTGATGGGCACCTTGGTTGGTTCCATATCCTTGTTGTTGTGAAAAGTGCTGCATATGGAGATACAGGTGTCTCTGTAACATGACAACTCAGCTCCCTTTGGGTATATTCCCAGGAGTGGTATAGCTAGATAGTATGGCAGTTCTATTTTCAGTTTTCTGAAGTATCTCCATATTGATTTCCAAAGTGGTTGAACCAATTTACAGTCCCACCAACAGTGTAAGGGGGTTCCTTTTTCTCCATATCCTCCCCAGTATTTGTCATTATTTGTTTTGTATATCTTGGCCATTCTTAGAAGTTAGATGGAATTTCAGAGATGTTTTTATTTGCATTTCCTTAATGGCTAGGGATAGTGAACATTTTTTTCATGTGTTTCTTTGCTCAATGAACTTCTTCATTTGAGAACTATCTGTTCGGTTCCTTTTCCCACTTGTGTGTTAGATCATTTGCTGCCTTGGAATTTGCTTGAGTTCTTTGTAAGTTCTAGAAATTAGCTCTCTGTCAGATGTATAGGATGCAAGGATTTTCTCCCATTCAGTGGGCTCTTCCTTAATTCTGTTGATTGTTTCCTTTGCTGTACAGAGCTTTTTAATTCCATGTAATCCCATTTGTCAATGCTTGGTGCAATTTCCTGAGCAGTTGGAGTCGTATTAAGGAAATGCTTTCCTATGCCTATGTGTTGGAGTGTGTTGCCTATCTTTTCTTCTAGTAATCTTAAGGTTTCTGGTTTTATGTTGAGGTCTTTTACACATTTTGAATTAACTCTCATGCAGATTGAGAGGTGCAAGTCTGTTTTCATTTTTCTGCTAGTGGAAATCCAAGTTTCCCAGCACCATTTATTGAAAAGGTTATCTTTTCTCCAATGTGCATACTTAGCTGTTTTGTCAAAGATAGGTGACTATAGATGCATGGTTGTGTCTCTAGGTCTTCACTTCTGCTCCACTGGTATTCAGACCTATTTTTGTGCCAATACCAAGCTGTTTTTGCTACTATATCCCTGTAGTACAAAGCCAGGGGTTATGATCTCACCTGCACTGATTTTGCAGCTTAAGGTTGTTTGGGCTATACATGGTCTTTTGTGTTTCCACATGAATTTTTTGATTAGTTTTTCTATTTCTGTAAAGTCTGTCATTGGAATTTTAATGGGGATTGTATTAAATCTATAAATTGCTTGGTAGTGTAGCCATTTTTACAATATTGATTCTCCCAATCCAGGGGAGGTCTTTCCACCTTTTAGTATCCTCTGCAACTTCTTTCTTTCATGTTTTGAAGTTTTCCTTGTAGAGATCTCTAAAGTCTTTGATTTGATTGATTCTTAAGTATTTAAGTTTTTGGTAAGCTATTGTGAAAGGAATTGTTGCCTTAATTTCCTTCTCTTACAGCTCACAGTTGGTGTAAAGGAAGGCTACTAATTTTTGAGTGTTAATTTTGTATCCTGCCACTTTTCTGAAGGAGTTAATTAGGTCTAAAAGTTTCCTAGAGGGGTTTTTGGGGTCCCTTAGGTAAAGGATCATGTCATCCATGAACAAGGATAATTTGACCTTTTCTTTGCCTGTCTGTATGTCTGATTTCTTTCTCATTTCAGATTGCTCTGACTAGGACTTCAATCACAATATTTAAAAAGAGAGGAGAGAGTGGACCCTTTGTCTTGTCCTTGATCTTAGAGGAAATGGTTTCAATTTTTCTTTGTTTAATATGATATTGGCTGTAGGTCTGTCATAAATGGCCTTTATGATGTTGAGGTATTTCCCTATTTTGCCCATCTTCTCCAGGGTTTTTTATTATGAAATGGTGTTGCACTTTGTCAAACGCCTTCTTAGCATTGATTGATATGGTCGTATGATTTCTATCTGCAGGTCTCTTGATATGTTGAATTACATTGATTTATTTTCATATGTTGAACCAGCCTTGCATCTGTGGATTGAAGCCCAGTTGATCAGGGTGTATGACTTTTTTTATGTGTTGCTGAATTCTGTTTGCTAGGATTTTGTTGAGAATTTTTGTATCAATTTTCATCAGGGAAAGTGGTCTATAGTTCTCTTTCCTTGAAGTGTCCTTGCCTGGCTTTGGTATCAGGGTGATGGTGATTTCATAGAATGAGTTTGGGAGTGCCCCTTCTTTTTCTATTTTTTGAAGTAGTCTGAGGAGAATAGATATTAATTCATCTTTGAAGATTTGATGGAATTCTGCTCTGAACCTGTGAGGGCCTGGGTTTTTCTTTGTTGGGAGACTTTTCATTACCATCTCTAGTTTGGTGAATATAATGGGTCTGTTTAGATCGCTTATGTTCTCCAAACTTAATTTTGGTATTTTATATGTGTTGATAAACTTTTTCATTTCTTCTGTATTTTTGTTTTTTGGGGAGTACAATTTCTCAAAGTATTCCCTGATGATTTTCTGAATTTCATTGGTACCAATGCTTATGACTGCATTCTCATCTCTAATTTTTTCAATGTGGGCCATTTCTTGTTTTCTTTTGGTGAGAATGGCTAGGGGGAGCATCTGTTTTATTAATCTTTTCAAAGAACCAGCACTTAGTCTCATTAATTCTTTGAATTGTCTTTTTAGTTTCCAATTGGGATATCTTTGCCTTGATCTTGATAATTTCCCCGAGTGCTCCTTTTGGGATTGGCTTGTTGTTGGTTTTCTAATGTCTTGAGATATATCATTAAATCATTTAGCTGGGCCTTCCTTAACTTATTGATGAAGGCAGCATTCATGGCTATGAACTTCCCTCTTAGAACTGCCTTTGCTGTATCCCATAAATTTCAGTAGGATGTATTCTCATCCTCATTTGACTACAGGAATTTTTAAATTTCTGCCCAGATTTCTTTGATAACCCATTGATCATTCAGCCATGTATTATTTAGTCTCTGTGAATTTGTATGATTACCAAATTTTTTCTTGTTTTTGAGTACTAGTTTTATTCTGTTGTGATATGATAAGGCACAGGGGATGATTTCTACTTTTTTGTATTTGTTGAGGCCATTTTTGTGGACTAAAATGTGGTCTATCTTAGAAAAAGTTCCATGTAGTGCTGAGAAGAATGTGTATTCTGCATCTGATGGATGGAATATTCTGAAGACATGGGTAAGGTCCAGTTGGTCTATGGTGCAAATTGAGTCCATTGTTTCTCTGTTGGTTTTATGTTTTGATGAGCTGTCTCTTGGCAGAAGTGAGATATTGATATCTCCCATGATTATTGTGTCTGGCCCAATGTGTTCCTTTATCTCCAATAAATTTTGTTTTATGAAGTTAAGTGCCCTTACATTTGCTGAGCAAATATTAAGTAACATTATGGGTCCCTAGTTGACTGTTCTTTTTAGTAATATGTAATATCCTTCTTTGTCTCTTCTGATGAGTTTGGAACTGAAGTCTAATCTGTCCAAAATTAGTATCACAACTTCTGCTTTATTTATTTATTTATTTATTTCCCACATGCTTGATATATTGTTTTCTGGCCTTTAATTTTCAGGCTTTTGTGCTGTTTATGAATGAGGCAAGTCTCCTGAATGTCACATATCAAGAGTTTATGTTTTTAATCCACTTGACCAGTCTATGTCTGTTGATTGGCAAGTTAAGATCACTTACATTGAGAGTAAATATTGAGAGGAGTTTATCATTCTGCATCAATTTGGTACTTGTTACTGTTTTTTGATTCATATTTGGCCTATTTTTTTCTTAAGTTTCTGTCATTTTATTGTTCATTTCTTTGATCTTGTATTTGTGGTTGTCTTATATTCCCTGTATGCAGTGTTTCATTGAGGATCCTCTGCAATGCTGGCTTAGTGGTTGTGAATCATTTAAATAAGGTAATATCATGGAATGTCTGTACTTACCATTTATTTTAGTAAGATAACTTCACTGGATAATGTAATCTTGGCTGGCAGTTATTCTTTTTCAGGACTTGGATGATGTCTGTTCAAGCTTTCCTTGATTTTAATGTTTTTGTTGTGAAGTCTGCTCTCTAGATTTAGGATTCCAGTCATAATGTACCATAGGATCTGTTCTGGTCTATTCTCTTTGGGATTCTGAATGTTTCCGTTGTATATGTATCCAGCTCTTGCCTTAGGTTTGGGAAATTTTCCTCTAATATTTCTTTGAACAAATTTCCTAATCCTCTCATGTTGTTTTTGGCTCCTTAGTGGACCCCATGAATTCATAGATTTTGTTTCTTCATTTTATCAAACATCTCTTGAAAATTTTGGTCATACTGCTATATCTTTCTATTTTGGCATGTGAATAAATGAGGTCTTCTACCTTTTCCTCAACTTCAGCTATCCTGTTTTCAGTTTTATCTAGTCTTGAAACTGAACATTGTACCATAAATCTGAGTTGGTTTATTTTTCTTTGCATCTCAAGGAACTCTGCTTGATTTTTCAGAATTTCTATTTCTCTGGAGAATTGTTCTTCTAAATCAAATACCTTGTCATCTGGTGAATTGATTGCTGTCATTGTGATGTCTTCGAGTTCTTTTAGCATATTTGTAAGCAGGGTTCTAACTTTTCCTTCAGGCATTTCCAGGAATCTGGTTACCCTGACATTATTTATTGAGGTGCTTTGGCCTATAGGATCTTCCCATCCGGCATGTCCTTTCATGTTTCATGTGTTTTCCTGCTGAGGTTTGCCCATTGCTTGGTCTGAGTGCTAGGCCCCACCTCCTCCATGTGTAAAGAAATTCTCCCCCCACATTCCTGTTAGTTTGGGTGTTGACAGATTACTGGTGCTTCTCTCTACCTCCTCCACCCCCACAGTTTGCAGCCTCAGTATCCAGTGCCTACCTCATGTTGCAACCTCTTCACTCAGCACTGCCCCCTCAATTTCTCCCTGTCCCCTGCATTTCCAGCCCCCAATTGTACCACAGCCTAGACTATGTGTCTTAGGCTCCCCAGACCCATGGCTCTACTTTCCCATGTTGCAAATCCTACTGGGCCCCAGACATGACTTATTTTGAATAAGCTTTCTTAGACTCAGGGATCCAGTTGTGCCTGCCATTCTTCTCCATCCCCTGAACTCGCCATCTTTCAGTTTCCTTCCCTCCAGCTCATGGTTCCAATGAGTCCATAGGCCAGGGTGGCAACCATCATTCCTTGATAAAAATATCAAAAAAGAAAAAGAAAAAACAAAAACAAAAAAAAACCCATAGTCTTCAGGTATGAGACCCTACAGTGAGGCCATATTGTCTGGCCTCTTCCCCAGAGAGTCTTGCAGACCTCTGCTTTGTCCATTTTTTATCCTACCAGTTGGGCCCATCTGACAGGCCCTGTCACACTTTCTTCAGCCATGAGTCCTTGCCACTGTACATTGTTCCAGCCACTCACCATTAGGGACAGTGGCACTGGGTGGTTGTTCAGACATGCACCATTGCTGTAGACTCTGCCTTGCTGTATGCCAGCTGCCTGGCTTCAGGGATGATCCTGTTGGGTCATTGTTTGGCTGCCCTTGCAGGCATCTCTGTCTTTTCCACTTCTAGCTGCCTGCAGGGATGGCTCTGCTGGGTCTCTTCAGTGCTGCTTTCCCCTGCCAACCACATGCTGTCAGGGATGCCCTGCTGGGTCTCACTTCAGCCTCATACTTTCTGAAGCACTCTGTATCCTCCCAAGCCCTCTGCTGGGGCTTCCCTGGGGCTGAGGATTATGGAGAATTGTCCTGACATTTAGTCCTCTTGTCTGTTGTTTTACTCCCTGCTATTTGGTCAGTTGTCCTTGTGGTGTCTCAGTTTTCTTGATAATTAAAGCTGCACTCCACTCCTTTAGTTTTTTTGTTTTGTTTTGTGTTGAGTAGAGAATTTCATTATTTTCCCTATTTTCTACCCCATTTGAAGCATGGCCATCTTCTTTCAGTAGCTCTGTATCTTTTTTTTATGAACTACCTGATCACAAGCATTTTGTTATGGCAGCAGGATTAGAGTAGGACCCTCCAATTCCTCAAGTAGACAATTCTGAGGCTGTCAACAACTCCAAGCCGACCCCCGCCCAGTGTTCACTGTGGCAACTAGCTCAATGCTGGGCCCTTGCATGACTTTCCTTCTGTCTCTGTCTCAATCTTCTCCAGCCTGCTGTTCCTGTTCCTGTGACCCAGTTACAAAATTAACTGTCCACACAGGGGCCCTTGTCTCTTGCTGATCTGTGGGGAGGGGCCATGCATATCCTCCCCACAGGTGGGAGTGTGTACATAAATAAACAAATATACAATGTAAAGTAAAGGGGCCATGTATTTACGTGATTCTAACCCAAATGTGCACTCTCTGGAGTAGTATGTATATGTAAATATATGTAAATATATGCATCCCATTTTCTCTAATCATGTAGTTCTTTACTACTGAATGTGCAATTCTTCACCTAAGTCTAGTAATTTCTAGATTTTTTCTGTCTCATACAGGATTCTATCCTTGAGTGAAAATAGGCTTGATAATTTCTAAAGTATCATCTAGTGGGAACTAACCCCCCTATGGAGAGTAAGTGTCAAAAATCCCACTCTGACTGTCATTTCTATCTCACCAGTTAATGCCTCGGGCCTCACTTCAGCTGGATCCTATGGGGAGCTCTGGAATGTGAATTGCATGGTGAAGTTTATGTCCCATGAGGAGTATGTGAGTCCTGTAACATACAGTCGTTGGATCCTTGCTGTTCCTGTGATGGACTCAGAACCATCTCAGTGAGGTAGCTTCCTTATTGGCCACGGACAATTCTCCAGAGAAGGTGGCAGCTGTGAGCTATGAGCACCATCACTCCCAGCAGCTAAGCTGGGAGATAGTGTGTGGACCAATAATGGGGTCTGGGAAGGGCACCAGCTATGCATACTGTAGTTTCTGCTTTCCAGAAATTATGATGCATTCTTTTCATAACATATGTGGTTTACCAACTTTCACCTATACCATGGTTGTATACTCAGTGGGGTTGTCTTTCCCATTCCATTATCAAATACTTTAATGAAGACATATTAGAATAAATTTAAATTATGATACAACAAAATTGTCACTTAAGATGCAACGCGCCATTCAGTATATCATAGTACCTAAAATTTGTAGAGCATCACTCTGCAGTCTCTGAGGTCCCGAGTTCCATTTCCAGAACCACAAAAATGGGAGAAGGACACGGCAATCCACTCCTGAGGCAATCCCGAAACAATCAGCCATTGAAAACCCTATAAAGGTCACTATGAGTCCAACATGACTTGAAGGCACCTAACAACAGCAAACAACACAAGTCCTTAAGGAACCATACCCTTTCAGAGCTCCATAAAAACTAGTTCTCAAAGTCATGAATCCCCTACTTTTCCAGGACCATAGCACTTTGTTTTATTTCCCAGTCTCTGGAGGCTGCTGTGCCTGCCTTCCTTCCTCCCCTCCCCCTGCCTTTTGTGCCTTCTCATGTCCTCTCCACCCTTGGCTCTGCTTACTCCTGCCCTCTGGTGGGCATCAATCTAGTTGCCCCACCCACTCCCTAGGAAGCTCACAGGGCATCTCTAACCTGGTACCTGGAGCTCTTCTGGAAACTCTGGGGAATAGTGAAGGAAGTCTTTTTTGTGCTTTCTCACCTTTGGACATCCCTGGGGTCTCTGTTGCTTTCCTCTGAGCAACCTATCTTTCCTGCTTTAGTTTCTCTCCCATGCCAAGTATCAGAGCTCATTTGCATCATGAGTGAGCTTGAAGAGGGACATATAGCAGTCTGTTCCCAGTTGTAGCTATTGAAATAAATGATCACAAACTCTCTGAACCTCACTTCACATTGCCTCTGGGGATAACTGTGCAATGGGAAATAGTAGTGTTGACTCTCTGGGTTCTTACAAAGCTTCAGGGAGCCGACCTACAAAGGTGCCCAGGACAGCACCTGGCTTGTAGGAGGAGCTTCATGAAAGTTTGTGCAGTCACCCAACTACTACGCCCACCTGCCTCTCCTCAAGTTTCATTTTCCAGTATTTCTACTATTAAACATGTTTGAGTTGACAAAAGCAGCTTTGATGAATGATGAAAAAGTCTATCTTGGTGCTGACATGGCCAAGAAATAAGAGGCAGGCAGGATGTGGTGGGGCTTCATGCAAGCAGTGTGGCCTTCCAACCTGGACAGAACTGGGCTGGAATTTTTGCTAACCTTCCTGAGTCTCAGTCTCATTGAAAAAATGGGAAAGCAGTATGTCTGCCACAGGGTCATTTTGAGTTTTAAGTGAGGAAGGAGAGCCTACAGGACAAGAGCCTACTAGCATCTAGACCTAGGCTGCCTGCATGTAGCCCCGGTTTTCCACTACCTATCAGTGTGTAACTGCAGACAAGTTAATTAATCTCTCTGTGCCTCAATTTTTCCCAACTATCAATTGGGGTAATAGTATCATTTATTTTGTAGTTGATTAAATGATTAGCATATGGCCAGCATTTAAAAATGTGAAACTCTTACTAATTATTATATAATATTACTCTTAATATAAATTTTAATAAATGGTAGCTAATTGTTAGTATAAAATGAAGATGATGGAAATTATATAGAGATAATACATTTGAGGAGAGTTTAATTTAGTGTAATATAAAATATAGTTGTTTTGTGTTTTTACCCCAAATCTGAAACAACAGAGCCTTCATGAAATAAAAGTTAAGCTAGAACCATGTCATTTCAAAGGCAACAAGTCAAGGGAATGGTGTATGTGTTTCCACTGTTGCCACATGGCTGGTAATCAGAAATACTCACCTCTTTCCTTGGGATTAATGTTGAGTTATGCAGACTTTGCATTATGCAGTTTCTTCAGGAACAATATCCTTTGCATAACGTGCCACCAGCTTGCATATAAAATGCCCTCAAATGCTATCTGAAATAGACAAGGCACCACATGAATGGCAATTACCAGGAAGGTAGAGTCCCCAGCCAGGTACCAGGCAAATCACAGAGCTTAACTGAGTCTGCTTCCATCAACCTCAGTAACTTCCTTGGAATAGAAAGACAGATGACACCACCACCATGACGTTAGTACCCAAAATGGAGGTTTCTTCTCTGCACACACACCCACTGGAGTGACAGGCACTGTTTCACTGTCCTTGCTGTGCATCCAGTTCATTTTGCTGACCACATCCTAAGTGCCGTGACATTGAGATATGCCTTTTCTCTTGAATTTGTTATATTATCCATCAGAGCTCTGGACATACAATTGGTATGTAGTACATATTGACAAATAGTTTTTGAAATTTGAAGGAAAAAAGGAGAAAGGCTGAATGTGACACAATGACCCATTTGGGGTATGTGCATTATCTGTCCACATGTGGATTCTCATGTGCACATCTTCTGGGTGCCTAATCAACCTGAGTGAATGAGGACAATGTCTTTCTCTTCCTTCTCTGCTCTCAGGTGGGCCAGCCACGGGCTCCATACTTGACCTTTCAGTGGGCTGTCAGTGGGAACTGAGCAGCAGTTGAAGACTTGGGGTCTCAGTGGACCTCCTCCCTTCAGGGAGGAGATCCCCAGGATCTTAGTCTGGGTTCATTCAACACTCTGGGGGAAGAAACAGACTCTGAGGTAAGAATTTGTGGCCAGGTGTTTGAAGGTGATACCACGAAGTCCCAGTAGAGAGGAAGGGAGAGGAAGCAGGAGAGGAAAGGCTGGCCACTAAGAATGTGTTATCCTCAGCCTCCACTGTGAACATCTGGTAGATGATGAAGAATCGTAGAGATGGTGAAAAATATGCAGTGGAGGCTTCCTATCTGAAGGGTAAGAGTTGGGCTATTTATCCTGAAACTTCCATTTTTCATGCAGGCAATAACTCTCTGGTTGGACTTCTGTTCTGTCCCTCACTGACCATGCAGACTGAGCTGGGAAAATCCCCAGGAAGACAGTGACCGTGGCTTTCAGTAAGTTGACAGCTGGTATGGGAATGATGCATGCCAAGAATGTGGATATAATGGGGATATATATGGAATATAATGGGGATATATATATATATATATGGATATAATGGGGATGTGGATATAATGTCTGCTATTCCTTTTAAACCCTATGAGGGTCGCTATGAGTCGGATACCGACTTGACGGCACCTAACAACAACAACAACCTCCCTTTTAAGGAAAAGAATGTGCATATGGAACTATTGCAATCAGCTGGGTGCTATGGCACACACCTGTCATTCCAGCAACTTAGGAGGGAGACGCAGCGGCAGGAGGATCACAAGTTCGAAGCCAGAGGCAGCCTGCATACCTTAGTGAGACCTCATCTCAAAATATAAAGTAAAAGATGGACTGAGGGTGTGGCTCAGTGGTTCATCACTTGCAGAGCATATGTCAGGCTCTAGGTTTAACCCTCCAGTACTAAAAAAAAAAAAAAAAGAAAAGAAAAGAAAAGAAAGAAAGAAAAGAAAAAAGAAAAAAAAAAGAGAAGAGAAAAGAAATATGGCAACCATAGACAGGCTCTCAGGAGGTAGTGTTCTGATGTGTGTTGCTGGGCAACATCATGTCCAAACTTAGTAGATTGATCTCCAACCACTGTTTTATTACAACTTGTGCTTTCTGTGGGTTGGGAATTCAGGAAGGCTTTGCTGGGCACTTTCATGTGGTTGCTGTTGGTTGGTGATTGGAGCTGGTACAGTTGGTGCCACTGTGGATGGCCAGGAGTCTCTTTCTCTCTCCATGTGTCCATCTGCAAGGGCTTGTTGGAGCTTCTTCACTACATGGTGGCCTTGGGGCCCTTGGGCTGCCAACATAGCAGCTGAAAGTCTAAAAGAGCAGGTACTGCAGCTCCCAAGGTGGAAACTGCATTACTTTTTATGATCTTGCTTTGAAAACCACTTCTGCTAGACTCTGGTGGTTATGAGTGAGTCACAAGAACAATCCAGATTCAAAGTCAAGTGAATTAGACCTTGCTTGTTGATAGTGAGGTTCTAGAAGAGCAGTCCCCAACCTTTCTGGCACCAGGGGTTGGTTTCATGGAAGACAATTTTTTCATGGATGGGGATGGGTTGTGGCTGTTTCAGGGTGATTCATGCAGTAATGTAAGCCACAGGGAGCAGCTGTGAAAACATGAAGCTTTCCTGATGTGCAGCCCCATCCTAATAAGCCACGGACCAGTACATGGTCTTGGGGGTTGGGGACTCCTGCTCTAGAAGATAATAGTGAATTGGCCATCTTTGGAAAATACAACCTGCTGTGTGTGTGTGTGTGTGTGTGTGTGTGTGTGTGTGTGTGTGTGTTACTAAATTCTGCCATCCTTTAATACCTATGAAATAAATAGCATCCACAGAATAGCAACTGAGCATTGGTCACGCAAATGATTTGACTAGTAAGATATGCAGAAATGTACATGTTTGGTGACGGTCTGCCGGCTGTCCACCTATACCTGCTGCTAGCAGACCTGTTGCATTTCTCAGCCAGCTACAGTGAATGTTTTGTGTGTTCTTAGATGAGAGAGTATTGGCTAATGATTATCAGCAACTCCGGAAATGAAGGAAATCAGTGACACCATAAAAACTCTAATTGCTTGGCAACAGTGTTTAGGCCTCATTAGGTAGATCTGTAACAGCTTCAAGAGAAATAAACTCCTGTGTCAATAGATAACACGGCAAGAAATAGGTTATTTCCTTTTTGAAAGGTATGAAAGCTTCCAATTGCCTGATATATTCACTTGGTAGATTATTTTCTGTCATCTCAGTTAATTGAATTTTATTCTGGGCTTTTTAAATGGTTTCCTTCAAAATAAGATTACAAAGTTCAGAAAAGTCATATTTGAAATCACGGTCACAGAAGGCAGAAATCAACCTTATCTAGACAAAGTGTTGCAGGAGGAGATTAAAGAAGAAAAAAAGAAAAACTTTTGGAAGATCACCTTTTCTCCAAACACTTGGCTCACCTAGCATTCAAATAAAATTTTGTAGAATATATCTTTGTAATGTTCTTTTTGCATTAGGTACTATCAAGTTGGGTCCGACTCATAGTGGCCCTATGTACGACAGATGAAACACTCCCTAACACTCTGTCATCCCTGGCACTATTGTCAATGCTTCTCTGCTGTGCATAGGGTTTTCAATGGCTGATTGTTTTGGGAGTGGGCTGCCAGGTCCTTCTCCCAAGCCTATGTTGTTGTTGTTGTTAGGTGCCGTCGAGTCGAGTCCGACTCATAGTGACCCTATGTACAGCAGATCGAAACACTTGCTGATTCTGTGCCAGGCAAACCATCTTATTTATGTTTAAGCCCATTGTTGCAGACACTGTGTCAATCCATCTGGTGGAGGGTTTTCCTCTTTTCCATTGACCTGCCACTCTTCCAAACATGATGTCCTTCTCCAGGGATTGATCTCTCCTGAATACATGTCCGAAATATGTAAGATGCAGTTTGGCCATTTTTGCTTCCAAGGAGCACTCTGGTTGTACCTCTTCTAGGACAGATCTGTTGGTTCTTTTGGCAGTCCATGGTATATTCAATAGATGTCTCCAGCACCACAATTCAAAAGCATCAATTCTTTTTCTGTCTCTCTTGTTCAATGTCCAGCTTTCACAACCATAT